>KZ809554.1:8816-19507 GCA_000696205.2 Oncopeltus fasciatus
AAAAAAAAAAAAAAAAAAAAAAAAAAAAAAAAAAAAAAAAAAAAAAAAAAAAAAAAAAAAAAAAAAAAAAGCTACGGAAAAAATATTCCTCTCTCGAAATTTGTATTGGCTAAAAGAATTCGCATCAAACGGGAACTCACACAAACAGGTATCGCATTACCACATTAGTGCCTTCAGTACATCTTTGGAACTCCACCTGTATGATCTACAGTGCTTCATCATTGCAAATGCAAATATTTTTAATTAAATTTAACAGGTAAATCAAAAAGTCCTTTCGTTTTGTATTAGGAAACTTTAAAATAAACAAGTCATTTCTACCATACATTTAATAGGATTCACTTATTTCACAGCGTCAGAGTCAAGATTCCTATATCTTTTATTTTTGACAGCAACGCAGTGGGAAGAGGCAAGTTTCTGAGTTTCTGAAGTCAGATAGCCATTCAAAAAAAAAATGGGGTTAAGGCAAGGAGATTGTCTCTCACGAATGCATTTTAACTTAGCTTTGAATGAGGTCGTAAAACCTTTTGGTTGGTTAATGTCCCGAGTGCAAAAGAAAAATAGCGTCAAGATTAAGTGTTATCTTTTGCAAAATACTTAAAAATTAATTAACCAATTGAAGGAAGTTGAAAAAACAGTCTTGCAGACATCAGCAAAAACTGAAATGATGACAAGTTCCAGTAAGTATATCAAACAGGCAATAGAAACAAACGACGGCAAAATTAGGTCACCATTTTAAGTTTCTTGGATGACTTATTAGTAGAAACGGGACAGGTAAACTAATGATAGAGAGGGAAAATACAACAACTATGTTGTAAGACAAATGTTTACAATAAAAAGAATCAAATAATAAATGTCAAATTAAGGAATTTTTGCACAAGTACTAATATGGCCAGTTATCTTGTACGGCATGGAAACTACAAATATAAATAGCATGGAAAATTTACTCAAAACTTATAAAGAATTTATGGTCCAAGAAAACTATGGTCCAAGAAAGCTACAGAATGAGATCAAATTGAAGACCTGGAAACAACATCCAAATTCTATGGATATATGGTCAAAATGCTTCTTCGAAGCTGTAGTTATTTTTGAACGAAGTAATATGTTGTCTCATTTTTTTTGTAATATCTTTGCTATTTAATTTAAATCATACCGGAAGCCAGAAAAAAACCTCACTAGCTCAGTCGGATCCGAACCCGGGCCCCCACTTTCCGGGCGGGTGCGCTAACCAACTGTACCAACGAGTTAAATAAGTAAACTTTCTGGCTCCCCACACCTCACTAGGGATCTGAACGCCAAGTATGAAAAATATATCGTCTTGTGCTCGGAGGAGCTAAAATTGCTAGCTATTCATTGGACTCTTTTTTTGGCAAAGGACCACTACCTGACATTTAAATCATGATGGTAAAGTAATCCCACATTGAAATATTACTTTTAATTGTACAGGGAGCTAGAAAAAAATCCCAATACCAAAACCGGGTTAGTTCGATTCCTGGCTGTGAGAGAGAGTTTTTTTTCTAGCTCCCTGTACGATTAAAATTAATAATGAAATGTGAGATTACTTACCACAATTATCTTTTTGATCTTAAATACTTGTTTCTATCAACTTTATAGACCCAAAGTATCGTTAACCAACCCAAAGGGCACTTATGTGCATTGTGCCAGGGATCTATGATCAAACCTGCTTTACGCACACACTCACATGCCGAACGGTAACTCATTCAGGGATGAACAATTAATGAGAGGGAATAGAATAAAAAAATCTATCTGTCCCAGCCAGGAATCGAACCTGGATCTCCTGCTATCCGGGCCGGTACATTTACCAGTTATACTACCAGGACGCGCTAGATATCTCATTAAATTCCCTCTACACTTACTTCCTGGCTGGGACAGATAGATTTTTTTATTCTATTCCCTCTCATTAATTGTTAAAAATTTACGTGGGATAAAATGCCACAACCAAATAAAATATTCATTCAGGGGTAGTTTTTCTGGAAGCAGCCAGCCGGGGTACTAAACCCTGGTGGACATCTGATTGTCTATTGGGGTATACTCTCTTAGATGGGATATCACATGGAAACTGACGGATCTTATCAATCGGAGGGATAGTCATATTTTTATTAACTAAACAGCAATGTCATCGTGACAGGGAGCAGAAAAAACTTCCCGCTGGGCATACTGACGCTGCTACTACAGAGAACTCTGCTAACGAACTTTGGTACTAATAATTCAAAAAATTGGATGGATGATTGACACTGCGAAAAATAAATAAAATCCAATGTAGTGTCCTCACTTATTTTGTTTTACTTTGTAAACTATATTTTAGGGAACTAACATAAAGCTAAACATTTTCAAATCTGCAAGCTGAGCTAAAAGACCGAACTAAGAAGTTTGCAAAAAAAAACAAAATTGTACTGCGCTGAAAGACCCCAAAGATATAACTCAGTGTCAGCTGATTTTATTTTAAATGTGTTTATTTTCATAGTTCCATTCCATGCCAAATATATAAATAACCGATACACAATGGGTAAATTATATATTTCACCATTACATTTTTAAGTCCAACTGAAAACCATCCCAATCATCTCCCCCCCCCCTTCTCGCTCACCCTCCCTCTTCATCTCTCTATCTATATATCTTTCTCTTGAGATAAAAAATTCTCATAGGCTCTTGACCCAAACATTAACACAACTTATACCCTTCACCCTCTCAAAAATAAAACACTTGAAATATATGAAGTGGTTAGTTCCATGTAGAGATAACCTGCCTTCTATATTTATAGCTGTACCTCCAACCTAATGATATCGGTGCAATAACTGGTCCTTAGCATGATTCACTCCCTCTCTAGACATAAAATTAAGAAATATTTTAAGAAATACTATGGAATATAATAAATGGAGGAAAGTAGTGAGATAAAATTCAGATATGAGAGAAAACACTCTGCAGTAATTGGAAGGAAGAAAAGTTACAGACTCAGGAACAAGCAACCTATTTAATGAGTTTTACTTTATCCGGCGAATCAGAGTTCACCGAGCAAGGAGACCAGTCGCTGTTAAAGTTAATAACAGTTCCTTGGCAACTTCTCCTACTAGCCTTACTTCTCTCAGAACAAGCACTGCTATGTAGATCGGATATCACCAAACGAGGGGCCTTTATCAGCATTTTGAAATTTTCCCCATAGATCTGTACAGGTCACCGACTGGAATTTATACATTTCAAATATGTATAAACAGTAAATTACAATTATTAATATTCATATTTCGTCTTAGTCATGGAAATGTGAACTTAGAGACAGGACGTCCTCTCTCGTCTTCATTATTGACAGCCCTGAAGATGGCTTACAATGTAAGCCGAAACGTTGGTAGATAATCTTTTAAAAAAATTCACCTTTTTTTTTAATTTGTATCTACCTTGACCGAACCCCAACTAAAATCATCTAATAACAATTATTAATATTTAAAAAAAAAACCTAATTCGGCATTTTACCTTTTTTTTTTTATTTTACAAACTTCAGGATGGGTTTTTTAATAGTTGATGAGGATCGTAGGAAAAAGGAAGATTGTACAGATCACATTTAAAAATTGCAAAAAACATATCTTAGTTGTTGTTGACCCGTCTAACATGGAACACACATACAAAAATCAAAAGACTGCAACTAAATAGGAGACTTGGACAACTTTACAAGCTGCTAAGCGGCAAGTCAACTTTAACTGTGACTAACAAACTCACCCTTTATAAGACGCTACCGAGACCTGTTTGGACTTATTGAGTCGAGCTGTGGAGAGCTGCTAAACTATCCAACATCCAAAGAATACAGTCCTTCCAATCCAAAATCCTCAGAATCATAGTTGATGCACCCTATTACGTCGCAAACTCCTTACTCCACAATGACCTCAAAATCCCTTTAGTTAAAGACATCATTAGAACCCGTTTTAATAAATTCCACTCTGGCCTTTCCATGCAACCCAATCCTTTAGCCCAAACTCTATCCAGAATTACCCATCCTGATAATCCACCACGTCGCCTGAATAGGAAATGGCCCCATGACCTTCTCATTGCCAACTCTTAAGTTCCTTCTTTCTTTTTTTTTTTTNAATTAATAATAGAGTTTTATTTATTTAAAGAAAAAGTTATTGTTGAAGTTACGAAAAACTTTATAGAAAATAATAACTTACAGAATGTCACAACCAAATAAATAACTTTTTAAAAAAATAATAGGAGTAATAGAATTTATTTTAACGTGAATCTTCGTGATATTATTACCAAAAATGTATTTTTAGGAAAATGTTTAGAACTTTATCTTCGACAAATGGATCGACATCCTTAATTTTTAAATATAGAAGCCAACTTCAGCAGTTTTTTAATTTTTCAATTACAAGCAAATAAATTTTTTTTTTAAATTGGTTGAAGGGCAGTGGGCTTTAGAGGATGACTGAAATTCACGATAAATTTCCTGGAAATATTTTAGTGTCGTGAAAATTTTAAATGGCGTAAAAGGTGGAAAATTCATATTTCAAAAAACTAAAAAAATGTCAGAACTTCTCAAATTTTTCCCTGTCTTATAGTCTTTCATCATCCTGAGTATGATCTCTTTGCTAACTTATCTCTCAGAATTTTATAATAATAGTAATTTCATAGCCCATTCTTAGTAAAATTAAAAGCTTAGCAACGCTGCTCTGTCATAGAAAAAGCAAAATTCAAGGAGTTTATAACAAATTACTGCAGATAAACGAAATGATCTCCTAAACACTAAAATACAACTAAATGTCTAACAAAAATAAATTATTTTAAATACGCAAAAAAAAATTAAAATTCATAGACTAATAATAATGATGAAATATTTGAGTGTCAATCGCAATGTTTTCCTCTGAGACTCTTTCAAAGGACAATAATAAATGTTTCCTATCTTTACAAAATAAAATTATTTTGCTGTTTATTCAATTTAAGGAAAATCTTTAAATAGTCTAAATATTTTCTTCAGACACTTATATTAAAATAACTATTCTTATACTATATTTCTCTTTTTTACTATTATTTAGTGTCTAAGGCCTTCTTCTTCTTTTGGTAGATTATTATGATCTGTGAGTCAAATCCTAGTTGTGTAAAATACAAAAAAGGTAAAACCATTGAGAAAATATGACTAAGGAGTCAATTGAACAGGAAAGGATTTCAAACGAAGAAAAGTAATTATAAAAGAAATTATCTATCTTAAAAGTATCTGTAGACTGAAATACTATAATCCATATTTATCACATGAGAAGAAAAGGGTAGAGAAAGAGAAAATGTGTAATAAGAGATAATTCACAGCAAAGAAAATAAGCTGTTGTGGAATAAAACCGAACATGAGCCACTAACCGAGAGATGAAACACTGTCCCCGCGACCGACCAAATCACCTGAACTACATTCAACTTGCGATACAGTAAGCAGTGGAAAATTGTAGAATTTCCGACAGGATGACGTCACAAAACATGGTATTTTACTATCGATATGGGTCTTGAGGTTATAACAAGTATATATATAAATATGATGTAAAATATATGCTCTTCTAATTAATAACCACTTCTGACTTGTAGTAATATATTAATATATTTTCATTAAATCATCAAAAAGTCTCAGAAAAAGTGAAATCGAAAAAAGGTGATTAATTGAGGCCATTAGAAAATTTGTTACTTATAATTCTTATTATAAGTTATAATAAGCTTTTAGAAGATTTACGAAAATAATAAGCAATTAAATATAGGAAATTATTGAAAAAAATTATTTATAAAATGTGCATGGTATCGTGAAATATTATTAAAACCAACCCACGCTCACACTTTTATTATGTGCAGTTGTAGGTATATATGTAAGAAAATAAAGGAAGTTAATGTGAGACATCTGTTAAATATGAAAGAAATTTCTTCATATTAGAGCAAAATAAAATTGCTACACAGTGCAGAAATCATTTTACTCTTCACCTGATTAACTGGTCGCAAAGAATTAAGGAAGGTTGGGTGAAGTTTCTCGTTCTGATGAGGTGGTATAAGAATCCCTTGGAAATCTGGGGGTGTGTAAGCATTATTCAGGTATAATTCTATTTAGCAGGGGAGGCAATGCGTCCCTTTTGTGGGGTAATGGTTTGTAAACATCCCTGTTTGGATTGGTGATTAACACGAAACAAGAGCAAATATCATCCCCTTCCCAACCCCCCTGCTATTGGCTACAACAATTTATATTGCAATTTCAGTAAGTGGATAACCCTCTGGAAATGATTATCGTATAGAAGGAAAGTGCTTATCAGTGCCTAAATTTTACAATATTACCTGTGTAAGTCTCTAAATACTCCTCCAGCTTTCAGAGATTGTAATTTTTCTCGTGTTTCACTATTGAAAATAGGAAAATACTGCTAGAAATTTAAAAAAGAGACAAGCTTTGTAGAATAATTTTAGAACCAAATTACATTAATAAAACTAGAGTTACAAAGTTTATAAATGGTTGTATTTTTAAATACATATTAAATAATTATTTATTTTATTATATACAGAAGATTCTACTGTTATCCACCAGATTCTTGAAGGGGCAACAATTCCATCTGTTGTACAACCCAAAATATAAAGACAAACCCCATTCTCTCGGCATGACGTACATATTATTTCGGGAAACCCACAGTTAAAAAGGGTCCTTAAACAGATGACGTCATTCACCTCCCTAATAAAATAATTATTTCTCTTGTTGAAGGCTCTACAAAAGAGATGTCAAGAACATCATCAAAAAGAAAAATTAATGAATAAAAATTCTGAGTAATTATGGTTTTTAAAATACTACCATTTGTAAAATTTTCATTTCTGCAGAAATTTTACCAATTATATTTGATTTAAAAATTACAACCCACCCAAACCTTTATAAATTTCGTATTAGGTTTTTATCAAAAAAATATTTTAAAACCTCATAACATTTAACTGTTATTAAATATTATTATTATTAAATAAATTATGAAAACTGTATTTTATTTTATTTTAAAAATGAGTTATTTTATAGTCATTAAAAATGTGTTACTATATCCTTGAACCCCCAAACCTCTCACCTATATGATTTGATTATCAGCGTGAAGTATAGGCTATCAGCAGAAGGGAATTAATTCGTGTTTTGGAGCCGCACGGGGTCCCTCACTCCAGAGATGTCCAGGAACTCGTCCTGTCGTCGCAGAAGACTTCTTCCTCATCACAGCTGCGATGTTAGTCAGCTTGGATAACCAACTGTTACCTCCCGCATCAGGTTACCGATGCCTTCCTAAGAGGTCCGAATTTTCTAGAGTGCAATGTTCTAGAGTACACAGAGGTTATCACATCACGATGTGATGCCACAACTCATATGTCCACAATTTATAATCTTTTTTTTCCGGTAAATAGGTTACTGTCTATTCATTTATTTATTATTAATTTNCCTCCAGTTCTTCCAGAATATTATATTTTTAACTAATTAATTATATATTCTGTATAAACCAAAATCGTCATTCAAAAAAATATAAAGGTATGTAATTTTATTTTTATTTATTTTCGTTATGCAAAACTTTTGTTAAATGAATTTCAAACCAGTTCAAAACGACCAATTCAAAATACTACTTGTCTAAAAAAAAATGGCATGGCTAAAATGTTTTAATTGTTGTTGATTTTAATTATTAATTAATTGGATTGACCTATATCACTTATGGAATTAATTATAAAAACGTATTTTAATATTGTTCTCGGTACTTGAGAAGAAAAATTCTATAGATAAAAATATACAAAAATATTAAAATATACGTGCACTTTGCGTTCCTCGCATACAGCTCCAACAAAACTTACAGGACAGTGTAATTCTATTGAGGAATCGCAGGATTCTGTCAACCTACTATTTGTGAGCTGGCAAGTGAAAATTCAATCCTTTTTAAATTTCTGATGAATTAAAGTTGTAATTGTCAATTTTCCACTTTTTGTCTGAGACAAATATTTTTGAATTTTCCTCTCTCAACAAAACTTGCTACTTACCGTTAATATACAAATAAAAAGGCTGAGTTGAAATTGGGTTACATGAATCTCCTATTATTACAAAATTGAAATAATAAAATATTTATCTAAAACTTAAATTTTTGTTTACAATAAATATGAAACGCAACCTATAGATCGGAAAAATAGGAATTTAGTTCTGAACAATAGAGACGCTGAAAATATGTTTAAATGTCAATCTGATTTTTAACCCAGTGCTGAAGGCAGTAAAATCTATTATGTATTTCTATATAAAATGTATCACAATATTATGTATTTTTGGACATTTCAGCTGTATGTATTCTTCAGGATTATGTATATTTATTAATTTCATTTCCTGGTTTTTAAATAATACATGATAAATAATAATAACAAACCGCCACTTTTACACAGTGAATAATACCGCTTTGACATTTATTTCTTGATGTATATATTTCTTGAAATATTAATTTAAATCCCCTCCCCCTATTTGCATTCATATTGATAACTCAAGCTGATAGGAAAATATAATAAACCTTCTACATGGTCGTTGTTACGTCAGCTCCTGTCTTCATTATGGCCCTGATATAACACACACATATATATATATATATATTNTTTTAACTAAACTGGCTGGAGTAGGTCCCTTGGCCACCTCTTGAGGCGTCGGGGAGGGTGGTCGGGATGATAGATGCTCAAAAATTGAGGACGAATTCCTTTTAACATGAAAGGCTATAAATATGCAAATATGAGTGTCATGAAGTCGCAAACAAATCAAGTTCCCAATTACATATAATAAACGCCACCACACAACTCCATTTTGCTGTCACCTTTCTGGAAAAGGTTCTAAATGTGAGCCTTGTCAGACAAATTCAAAAGCTTTGCTGAAGCTGTGTCTTTTAATATGAAAATTCAAACGTCACTTCTCATTCCCAACAGTCATTCATCATTTATAGTGACAATAAATAATAATGCAATATTCCACTATAATGAATTTACTGTATAATTATTCTTCCAGAATGTAGGGTGGGTTTTATGTAGTCCAAGTATTTAGTAGAAGTAGAGAATTCTTGTTGGGGTTCTGTCAAGGTTGATCCAACACATGACTGTGAACATTAGATCCAGGTTCCTTGACTCCCCTTTGTGGGGTCTCTTGAACCTCAGATGAAGTTAGAAGTTTCTGAAGACGGGCTTTGCTACCTATAAATTTTGTCCGATACTTTTTACTGGAGAAAGAATATTTGGGAGTATAAGTATATACAGAAAGAAAACAAGATATTAAAAATGGCTGTATTCTTATGAAAAGCTCTTATCAAGGTTAAATCACATGAAGCCAGACAGGCATTCTAGTGAAACTAAGGTCACACGAGGCAAATTAGAACAACAATCATTTTCAGATACTTTTTATTCAAATAGTAGTATGTATTATTTACAAAGATAAGTTTTAAATCGAAACTGAAAAAAATACTGCGGTCAGAGTACTAGTTCGTGACACCTCATCGAATCTATGAGTTTACTGGGATAAAATATTAACATTATTATAGTAGTGTAGCATTCACGAAGCTAAGTTAGTGACAGTGCTTCGAGTCTGTGGGTTTACTGGGGTCACTGAAGTAGTGCAGTATTTAGACAGATAAGTTAGGGATACTGAATCTAAACTAAAAGTTTACTGGTATCACAGTTATGTGCTTTAATTATAGTTATGTATGACATCAGCTGCTGCACCTGAAATTTGATCTTATTATTAATAAATAACGTTTCATAAACATTATAACTACGTTTTATAAAGTAGAATATATTCAAAATATGGTCCTTATATTGTTGCACAGCCAGAATGCGCCTTTTCTTTTAATTCTTTTTTTTTTTTTTTGTAACTACTGGAAGACAAAAGGACTTCTATTTTTAGACATTTTGAATGTCTTTTGAACCGAGAAGCAACAGCCGATCTATATGAACAGAGAGTGCGCCTCAAGCATTGCATCGCATATCCCTTATTTAACACTTACATTTTTAAATTTAACAAACTCTTAGTGAACTGGAGTTTATAAATATAACATAAAACACCAATACTATGAATAAATTCAAAAATAGGTGTAAATGCACTAGTTGTAGAATTGGCATTTTCCACTCATTAGGAATCATACCGGTTGTCATTGTAATCCTTTGTTGTAACTGTAATCGTCAACGTAGATGTTTAATAATGTATGGTGATAAATATTTACTGTTGTGGGAAAAATACACAGATTTCGGAGACATTATTTATTTCTTAGAACCACTTTTTAGGAACCGTTGTGCATACCTAGCGTCTCATATTAAATTGCTCAAGTATTATTATTCAATGAAGCATAATTATATCTAAAAGGAGAGTTTGTTGACCGTAGATATTATTCTAAGATGATTGTAGTTGGGATTCGGTCAAGGTAGATCCAAAAAAACACAAATTTAAAAAATTTATTTTTTAATAAAGGATTATCTGCCAACGTTTCGGCTTACATTGTAAACCATCTTCATGGCTGTAGAAATACAATGTCATGAGAATACAATAATAATTGAAATTAGTATAATAGAGAATTGCAATAATATAATGTGATATCAAGAGTATGAATGTAGAAAGCTATGTAAGAAAATTTACAAGTTTATGAAAAACAATTTGAAAAAGAACCAATTTGAAAAAAACATGCAAACAAACAGCTTATTGACAAGAAAAAAAT
>KZ809554.1:19958-30768 GCA_000696205.2 Oncopeltus fasciatus
ATCCTACTAGTAACCCCAATTGGGTCCATAACATCTCCTCCGTAGATATCCCCCCTCCTGTTCAGAAAATATTATCTCTAGGCCCTAATTTCTCAGTGCCTCCACAAGATTCTAAATCAAATATTCCGAAATTAATAGTTGATTTAGAATCCATTTATAGAGACTCCCGTCAATCTGTTAGTGAAGACGAGAGAGAATTGTCACGATTTAGAGTGAGTAATATTATCACCAACCACCTACATTCCTTTAAACCTGAAGACTCTCTCCTCTCCTTTAATTCTCCTCAGATCTCAAAGCGACCCAGAAATTTCAAAAAAACCTTAACAATAATATCATTATTACTAGAGCCGATAAAGGAAATAAAACGGTCATTATGGACAGAAAAGAGTATAATAACAAAATGCTCAATTTACTTTCAGACAAAACCACATACACACCCACCCACTACAACAAAGACCCCACACCAACTCATTAAAAAGTTCAATAACCAGATAAGAAAACTACGTGACAAAACACACATAGACAAATATAAATATTACAACCAGATTGCTTATAATTCTCTAGCACCTAGATGTTACGGCCTTCCCAAAATACACAAACCTGATACTCCCCTTCGCCCCATTGACTCCAATATTAACTCTCCCGCATCTAAGCTCAGCAAATTTCTGCTTCCATCCTTACAAATTCTGAGCCGACAAAACCATTACGATATTAAAAACTCATTTGATCTGAAAACACAGCTAGACTCCTTAACTATACCTAAAGGATACATTCTTTGCTCCTTTGACGCCGAATCCCTCTTCACTAACATTCCTATAGACAAATCCCTCCAAATAATTGATAAAAATTGGAATACCATCCGTGACCATACTACACTATCCCGGTCGGCTTACCTAGAGTCCCTTTCCCTTTGTTGTACTTCCGGGTACCTCCTATACCAAGGTAAATACTACAACCAGATTAACGGTCTGGCTATGGGAAATAACCTTGCTCCCGATATTTCTAACATCACCCTTAACGACCTCCTCGACTCTATCCTTCCCCCGTTACACAATGACATTTTCTTCCTTAAAAAATATGTTGACGACCTTTTTCTCATCCTCAATCCCGAAAAAATCCCCCAAATCCTTACTGCATTTAATTCATACCACCCTCGACTGAAATTTACCATAGAAAAGGAATCTGATTATCAACTTCCCTTTCTTGACACCCTCATCATCCGTAACACCAATGGTTCCATCTCCACTGACTGGTATACTAAACATACTTACTCAGGTCGTCTCCTCCATTTTAACTCATCTCACCCTCATCATCAAAAAATTAATGTGGCCAAAAACTTCATCTACAGAGCACTAACACTCTCTGACAAGACTTTTCACAGAAAAAATATTAAACGTGTTACTGACATCCTCCTGTCCAATGGTTTTCCTACTCACACCATTAAAAAACTTGTTAAGGAATTTTTTATTTCCACTTCTCCAACTATCCCCCTCCCCCAAAATAACGACCTTATTTTCCGTTCTCTTCCTTATATTCCAAAACTGTCTGAAAATATTAAGAAATCTCTCAGAAAAACTTTTCCTGACCTCAAGCTTTCTTTTTCCACCAACAACAAATTAAAATCTATTTACACCATCCTCAAAGATCCCATCCCCTTTCCTAAAAGAACTAATGTCGTCTATAAAATTCCCTGTTTCCCACCGAATTGCCAAGGTTCTTACATTGGACAAACAAAAAACTCTATTTCCCGCAGAATTAATAACCATAAAAATGACATAAAGAATAAACTAATAAAACTGCCCTCACTAAACATGTTTTTCATGAAGAACACACATTTGACTTCGAGAGCTTAACCATTCTTTCCACTGAACCCTATCAACACAAACGTCTTTTGTCTGAAACCGTTCACATCAACTTACAACACTATCCAGTTAACGACAGAACAGACATAGAACAAATTTCCTCAACTTATTCTAACATTTTTAACATTTTAAAAACCAACAACCCTCCGTCTCAATAAACCTGTCAAAACATTTTTCTCAGTTCCAAAGTCACTTATTCCCAATAATACCCTTCCCTTTTTTTCCTTTGTCCTTTTATTGCCCTCTCTTGTAACAGGCCGCTTTCCATTTACACCTTCCGCCTGCCTTGTACCTGCTACCCCCACTCCCTTTTCTACTTCATAACTCAAAACAAATTCATAATGTTCAGTCATGGAAATGTGAACTTAGGGACAGGACGTCCTCTCTCATCTTCATGATAGGTAGGTGTGGCAAATTACTGCTTTAATGATATTTCAATTTTTTCTTGTCAATTAGTTGTTTGTTTGCATGTTTTTTTCAAATTAGTTCTTTTTCAAATTGTTTTCCATAAACTTGTAAATTTTCTTACATAGCTTTCTACATTCATACTCTTGATATCACATTATATTATTGCAATTCTCTATTATATTAATTTCAATTATTATTGTATTCTCATGACATTGTATTTCTAAGCCCTGAAGATGGCTTACAATGTAAGCCGAAACATTAGCAGATAATCCTTTATTAAAAAATACATTTTTTTTTAAATTTGTGTTTTTTTTTTATATACCTTGACCGAACCCCAACTAAAATCATCGTAGAATAATTATATCTGTATTTTCATTCTTTATATTTGTTTTATGTATTCATATATTAGAACTAGGACGTAGCTATATTTGCAGGGAAACACGAACATTACCATGTGGGAGAGGTCTCTTGATTGGAGGTTCTTGAGAGGCCGAAAACCTTGTGAGCGTAGTTCCTCGACCTCTGCCGGTCGGTCGTGACTCGCTCTGATTGCAAGTCAAATCTTCCACGTCTTCTCGCTCCTCCTACCTCTCCTTTTCACAGGACGACTTTTAATAGCGCCCTTTAATATCGATCCTTTCAAAAAAGGAACACACAAAAAAGGCTTTATTTGATTTCTGCCTGTGTTTAGAAGTGTCTTTGCTTAACACCAAGCCAATTTGCTGTAGTGTTTCATATTCTGACTGAACTCAATTTTTTATTGGTCCCGCTCAGTAAATATCTCAAATTGTTCCACTCTAGCGAACGTTTTGACCAGTACAGTCGGTTAATGCATTTATTGCTGTTAGACAAGATCAATACCTTTTGGCATTCTATGCATACTTTTAAAGTTGTTAACCTGTTTCAATATAATTTCCATTTTACTGAACATACACTTTAGAAAAACTAACATCAGTATTTATAATTTGTTACTATTAGAAGGGAGCAATATTTTCTAGAAAAAATAACGAGACAAACACAGCGGTTTCGAGTCGCTCACTTGGCGAATTAAGAATAAATATTCATCCAGTATTCCATGGGAGTTTAGAATAAATAGGCAGATTTCCTGTAGTCAGTTCCTTCAATGTGATCTAAGTGCTTGTGCTTCCATACAATTGTAAAAAACTGTCATATAAAACTTTTTATTTTATATATTCATAATACACACACACACACACACACACAAAAACACATATACGCGCGCGGGCTCTCATACCCATATGTAAAAAGAAAAGATCTCAATATCAAAAAAAAAACATTATAGGAAATGTGTGTTCTCACACGCGTTTTTAGTAGAAAATCAACTATTTTATTATTTAATTAATGACAAAATTATGGTCATCCATCACGTAGGCTTCCATGGTCTTCAGAAATCTTCCTAAATACTTCTTACGAGCTTGACCATGTAGTAATGTTTCTTATTGCCATGTGATGGCTTCTTCAGAGCTGAAAGTACAATGAGAGCGACTCCAGATCCAAAGGGGTTTTTATATCTGCCTATGGCCGGATTTTGGACTAAGTCAGCTTTCCCATTAGTTGGCACTTATCAGTACATTTATGGATGTGTCTGCCTGGCTCCTGTTATCAATGTCTGTTAGCTTTTTTGACTTTCCTGACTGATCATGCTGGTTTCCAATTTTGGCTTAGTGTATAACCTTTTTATTTGGCTTCTATTTCTTGGGTTTCCCTAACTGCGAAAGAAGTTATTCTCTCTAGCTAGGATCTGGTGGGTGCTGTCTACCTGCTAGTGTTATGCTATTGCCGACTTCCCTTGTGTCTGTGTCGGCCATGTGCTCCTTTAGTCTTGTGTCTCACGTTCCTCCAGTTCTTCCAACATATGATTTCCCCCATATATCTGGAATCCCAGGTGTCCCAACTGATCCTTAGTCTGATCCTTAGGGAGAACGCCGGCCATTTTTCTGTCAATGGTGTACGTTGTTCTGATTTTGTTCTACTCAAAATCCAGGCTTTTCATTCTTGGAGTTCCTTTAGTATAGCGAATGGTATTGTAGCCCATGAATTTTTCTGTCACTAATTCCTATTTGTCTCGTTAATGGTTTCTCTTCTTCTTATCAAATTTCGATTTTTCGTAACCATTCTTAAAGAAGATGGTCATCAGATGTCTCTTTTCCTTTCACAAATTAGAAAATAGATAAAATATTCAAAACGGTCATTGTCTTATACATTTAAAGACTATGTCTCCAGAAGGTCGCAGGGCCATCTTCGTTTGTAGGGTTGTAGGGGTTGGAGTTGGAAAACATGGTCTGTGCTAGTGGATTAGGATGGTATGGCAGCTTACGGTGGAAAAGGCTGACGTGGGAAGGAATTAATTCCTGAACAAAAGGAATATTAAAATCGTGGTAAAGAGAGGAATTGGATACCTAGTAGGGAGCATTTGCGATTATTCGGAGTGTTTTGGATTGAAAGAACTGGATTCTTTGGATGTTGGAAGGCTTGGCGTCACCCCAGATTTCTACTCCGTAAGTCCAGATTGGTCGTAATAAGGTTTTGTAGAGCGTCAGTTTGTTCTCTACCGTAAGATTGGACATCTTGTTCATGAGTCTGTATAGAAGTCCATATCGCCGATTGAGTTCTTGTCTTTTAATTTTAGTGTGTTCGCCCCATGTAAGTCGATGGAATCCAAGGTAACGATCGGAATTTGAATGTGATAAAGGAAAATTCTTAAATTTCACAATTTCAGGGAAGTCTTTTTTCCGCAGTTGGAAATTAACTTGAACGCATTTTGCTTAATTGATTTTTAATTCTCCATTTGCCACACCGTCAGCGGTGTACAGGATGAATAGGATAGGTCCAAACACACTACATTGAGGAACTTCCACTTCCACTTGGTAGAAATCGGAGTAAAATAATCCTTGCCAAACCCTAAAAAAGCGGTTGGATTAGTAAGACTTAAAGATAAGGTAAGTGTTACTAGGAAGTATGGATTTCAGTTTAAACAAAAGACCACCGTGCTAGACTCTATCAAATGCTTGGGAATCATCCTAAAAAGCTCCTGGGCAGTACTCTTTGCGCTCACGGGAAGAGGAGATGTAGTCTACGACGCGAAACACTTGCTGGACAGTAGAATGCTTACGTCGAAAGCCAAACTGTTGATTTGGAAGGATATTGTAGGGTTCAATGGAAGGCATCATTCGTTTTAACAGAATTCTTTCGAAAACCTTAGAAAGTGAAGGAAGGAGTCCTTAAACGGTAGGATGAAGGATTACGTGGTGGTTTTCCAGGCTTTATACAAACATTAATTTAGTCATTATTATAATATTTTAACTTTATTCAATTAAAAAAATTGTACAACAAATGTAGTTTTTAATGCGATTTTCTACATTTTTTTTTTTTTGTGCAAAATGTTTAATTTATATTTTAGATTGGCTGGTTTCAGTCCTTAGTTCTTCTAACCTCATAATTTTCTTCTATAACTTCTCACAGATGAATTTAAGAATTTGAGATTCATTGTTACCTTATTTAAGCCTTTTCATCGAATTATTCATTGGTTTGCGTGTTATAGTATTTTGGTATTTTTATGTTTATGTTTATGATTGCATTATGTATATTTACTCTGCATATAACAAAAGTATTGAACATTTTATTCGGATTTTAAATTCAATTTCTTTATTTCGTCTTATTTAAGTCATCTTTAAATAAATATTTGAAATCTGTTTAGATTACATAGCTCCTGTGAGCCGGACGTTTTTAATGGTACTACATAAAATAGCGCTAAACTGTCTTACTTATCCTATCCTTTACTAAGAATTCATAAGTATCTCCTGTCTTCATTTTCTGTCTTCCATATTTTTTAATCTATCCGTGATTAAGAGGGCAGAGCCCTGTAACGAATTCGAAACGAAATCGTGTTAACTTTACGCCTTCATGTTCATGGTCAGAGTGTTTAACTGTTAAACTCATTTTCAAGGTCCTTAAATTAATTTTTTCTAGTTTCGACATAGTACCCTTAAACTGTGCGGGATAACACTATTTTGAAAACATTCTCTGTCGCACTCATTATCATAATAGTACTAAAAAGTTTTTTTCATGAAAATAAGAGCTGAATAGTCGTTGAAAAGGGATAGAAATAGTTTAGAAGTGAATATAAACAAATACATTCATTATAATTATTTGTGTATCAGGATTTTCCCCTCGAGGGTTATATTTCTTACTAGAGATTGCCACAAAGGTAGCACAGTTAGTGGGTACAATGTCAAATAAGTAGAAACAGTATTACAAAAAAGAAAAGTAGGAAATAATAAATTTCAATTAAATTGTAATACACATCTAAAACGATTGAAATTATGTTCTCGTTATTGTTTAGTAAATCACATTTATGAAAATACTTAATAATCAAACCAATAGAAAATACTTTATTTATTTATTTATTAAGAGGAGCAGCTTTTTTATAAATTGCGAATAAATAAAAAAAAGTAGTTTTTGTAGTATACGGTCTGACATTATTTTAACAATTATTTCAGTAGTCGTTTGGAAAGAGAGAAAAAGAAGTGGATGGAATACCGAGTGGGAGCGAATCAACACTCTCTTGAAAAAGCTGGAATGGGAGTATCCCACAAAAAAGCTGGAATGGGAGTATCCCACAAAAAAGGACTCTGTTTTCACATTGAACGTCAGCCAAATACAACTTTGAGCGTTTATAGCAAAAAGAAATAAGCCGTTTTCCCTGTCCTCTGCCAACTTCCACTCTCGCCATGATACACTTTGTCCCTGGGAATTGTGTCCGTGCACTTTTCACGTACCTTCAGAGCCTCACAGACACCGACTCATTCTGTACGCTGTGAACTCTGTAAACGCTAATTCTAAATTAGAGTTCCCCTGAAATGTGTTATATTGTTTTAATTTTAATGCAGAAGGGGGTGCAATGATTTCACCATGGACAGCTGGAAATGGGCCTTAGGTAGGGCGTCTGAAGTATGGGTGCTGGCATAGCAGAGTGAGATTTGGTCAATTCCACCTCCAGCTTCATCGAGAAGTCTTCCCTGACTGAAGATGTCATTCCCCAGACACCCGCTCGAGGAATCAGACTCATGCAACTCCCACACATCCCCTACAATGGTGGACCTGGTAGATCTACTTCAACACCATACTCCATCCATACTGATACTCCTCGAATATCCCCTGTGAGGCAGCCAACCATTCCTTCGAGAGCGTCAACAAATCCAGCCAGGATTTCAGTGGCATTTCATATATTAGTTGCCTTTCCACATTCAGTTTAGGAAGGCTTCCTTGGGAAAGATCACAGCAACTAAACAAGTATAAAAATCAGAAATATAAAAATAATTAGTAATAATCCTTTTTTTAACGTACTATTACATTAAGAGATGCGAATTCAATAATGCTGTTTTCAATTATTAATGGGTTTAATATATACCTATTGTTTAAGAGAAACAGGTTCATATGAAAAAATCTGAAATTCACAATATAAATCTAATTGTATTATATTGTTGCTATATTAAAATTGTTTATCTATTGTTTCAATTTTAATAGTTAATTGACTTTTTAAGTTATATAATTTATATTTCTGCTTTTAAAATGGTTTTGTATCTATATTTGTGTATGTCTGAGTGTAGGTTTGGTACGAATATAACATATTGCCCACCAAGTACTATATAACGTAATGTAAACAAGCACTAAAAATCATGTAGTTTGATGTAAGGTAATACATATAAATTCTTAAGATTATACATATATATATATTGTATTTACCATTTCATCTTCCGGGTTGGACCGAGTCAAATTGTTGTTATTTGCCGAGCTTTCGCACATCATGTGATGGCTTCTTCAGGGCTGAAAAGAGAATGAGAGTTGTGATCACATCATTCTCTTTTCAGCCCTGAAGAAGCCATCACATGATGTGCGAAAGCTCGGCAAATAACAACAATTTGACTCGGTCCAACCCGGAAGATGAAATGGTAAATACATCTGACGACCGACGAAGCCTACGTGAACATATATATATATTGTTATTAATAGGCTTACTTATTCATATGATTTTACATGCATGTTACTTTTCGAGTAAAGAGAACCAGTCTGAGGCATCATGCGGTAACTCTGTGACCGATTGAAGCTTAATTTGCGGGCATAACCTACCTCATATAAGTGGTCGAAATAAACAAATATTTACCGTTTCTTCTTCCGGGTTGGACCATGTCAAATTGTTGTTATTTGCCGAGCTTTCGCACATCATGTGATGGCTTCTTCAGGGCTGAAAAGAGAATGAGAGTTGTGATCACATCATTCTCTTTTCAGCCCTGAAGAAGCCATCACATGATGTGCGAAAGCTCGGCAAATAACAACAATTTTACACGATCCAACCCGGAAGAAGAAACGGTAAATACATCTGACGACCGTCGAAGCCTACGTGAACAGCTATATACTTTGACTTAACTTACTTCTCACTAATTTATAATTAATTTCTCAAAACAAATCCTTTTATATATGTATATATATATTATAGGCTCATATATGTATTAAAGAATTTTTATTTCAAAAAGCACTGATGCGATAATAATAAATTGTTTAAAAATATATTAAATAGGAATTCTCGTCAAAAAGTGGTTATAAAATACGAAAAAAAAAAGAAATTAAAATAATATTGTACTTTAAACAGTAAAATATTATCTCATCACTCTAGCTAATCATATTAGTTAACAGAGAGACAATCTCAGATCGAAAAGACATTTTCTGCTAAGGTAGGATCTTTTCTAACCTTGAAAGAAATAGCTTAGATGACATTGTTATTTTTGCCTTCTGATATTATGCAATAAGGAGAACATAGAGTCATTGCTATGAAATGCAACGCAATATTTGAAGAAGTGGGATATTAAACTTTTACAATACGAAAGGAAAACTGATTTATTCAGATTGACGTGACAGAATTATTCCTTGCCTTTGCATATATTTTATATATATGCAAAGGAAGAATGCAAAAATGGTCAAATTAATATATAAAATAAAGAATGAACAGGGACAAAATATTCTCTTGGTGATAAACGGGCTTGGTAGGATAGACCAAGCTGCAGAATCGCATTAGAGAGTAACATTGTATTGTAAACAAAAGCACGCTTTGACAGAGATCTAATGTTACTCAAGGATTTAATACAAAACGAGGTGGCTTTTGGGGGAGGGAGGAGGCATTCTGTAGAGGGATGAAAAGCGGGGTAGGTGCTTGCTTTGGGTTCGAGCTGGTCTGAATGAGCAAGTCCCCAGGGGGTGGCCTTCAAAGAATTTCCTCTAGAGCCACCCACGTCCCCCCAACCCAAGAGTCCTCTTCTACCGATTGCTTTACCTTCCAACCCTACTGACCTTGGTCGCTGTCAAGGCGCCTATACCAAAGGGCAGTGAATGCAGAGGATAGTCGGTCGCGCAAGAGTCGTCTAAACCAAACGGATATCGCACGAATCAGCTCGAGATACTCCGGAAGCCCAAGTCAGTGGTAAGGTCTATAAGGTAATAGTTACCTGACAGACACTGCCACACTAACCCTCAACTCTTCCTCAGCCAAATCCTTGCAGGATACACGCCATTACTACGGCGGTGTCTGCCAAATTGCTGCTGCCGTTCATCGGCAAGGTTGAAAGATAGCGCCGACAGAAGATCCCTGAAGACTTCTGAGTCGCCTCCGCAAATTCCACTAAAATGCGACGTCCAGATATTGTTTAATATCAGAAGATATCCCATTTTAAGTTAAATTTGGACATGATATAATAATAAATGAATAACATTTATTTTCAAGTATACACATGATAGTCTTAAAAAATGAAGAGAGCAATAAGTGTAGGATCTCGAATGCCGGGTTTCAATGAGTGGGGAAAACGCTCAACTTTCTTAGTTACATTATTGTACATGTGATTTCTTAATAAGCTTTTCAGGTATAAATTTAATGGAATACGACTTTTACTAATATTCATTATACATCAAACTTGTTTTTTAAGAATGACTTTATATCTCAGTTCAACTATTAAACGTTTGGCAAACGTTTTAGTAGAAAGCACAAAAACCAAATTTAATATTTAAAAAATAAGGGATCTTGCCAACCCTAGAATTTACATTTTAGATCCTTAATATGGGATTTTTTTAAAAGATATAACAGTATATAAATTTTAGATAATTACATGTCGCATATGTTATGTTCTAACAATATTTTCTTAGTTCCACTAAGAACAAGAAATTGCCGATTTTAAGGTAATTTAGCTATTCACGTTGTTGCCATGACGGAAATTTTCAATATATATGTAACAGATCTTCATCGATCCTAAATTATTACTATATTAATTATGTGTAAAAAAAAAAGGTATTAGCGGCTTGATAATCTTCAAAACAAAAAAGATAAACAAGTAGTTGAATGAGTGACACGGTATATCTTATGTATATAATGTTTACTGAACGATATTTTAGTTCCTCCTTAGTTGAATTTGTGAAGATAAGGTAAAGGTTGGAGAAGGTAAAAATATAAAAATTTAAAATTTGTATATATATAT
>KZ809554.1:36265-49655 GCA_000696205.2 Oncopeltus fasciatus
TATATATTGTAATATAATAGGGAGTTTTTTTATCTGACCATGGAGATTATTAGTAGAGAATATGTTCGGGTTCATTCAAAATTCTTTTTAAAAAAAAATATAATACAATTTAGGTCAGATATATTTTTCATACAAGAAATGCAAGGGTGTTAGAATTAAAAAAATCTCACTACCTTACTACCTCAGCAATTATATTTTTTAATTTCTCTCAAAGTTTCAGCTTACATTGAAAGCCATCTTCAGAACCGTTGAAATACAATGCCATAGGAAAACGAGAAAAACAAAAAAATATATTATTTACATTATTATTACATAAACTTAACGTATCTAAAAGTAATTTTATATAAAATGTTTCGGAAAGCAATAACAATATGTGAAGTTCACGTAAATGAAGCCAAGAGGGGACTTATTTTCAACTGGAACAGATCTTCATGACTGAGATGTAGGGTTTAGAAAACTTACAATGTACTGGTGGATGAGTGGGGGTATGAGGCTGTAGGTACAAAGAGAGAGCGACCTGTATCAAAGGGAGCAATACCTGAAAAATAGGTAGGACATTATGGCGGAGAAGTAACTTTTGGAACTCGGAAACAAGTTTGACAGGTTTATTTTGAAGGAGGGTTCTGTCGTTAACTGGATAGTGTTGTAAGTAAATGTGAACGGTTTCAGATAAAAGGCGTTCGTGTTCATAGGGTTCAGTGGAAAGAATGGTTATGTTCTTAAAGTCAAATGTGTGTTCTTCATGAAAGACACATGTGTGTTATTTATGTCTTTTTTTTTATTATTATTTCTACGGGAAATAGGGTTTTAGTTTGTTCAATGTCAATTAGGAGTGGAACGAGGAATTATATAAACAACATTGGTTCTGTTAGGAAGAGGGATGTGTCCTTTGAGTTGGGTATTGTATATTACATACAATTATTACAAGCATAAGTATTATTGTATGGATTATGCTTTAAATATTTAAATGTAGGGAAATAGACGCTTTAAATATGTTTATAGAAATATTTACCCCCAAAGCAGATTACTATCAGCTCCTGATTGAAATATGTAAGTAATCAGCAGTTTACTAGGTAAAATCGATTAGTGCCATTGCATTCTTAAAGATTTGATGAATGTATATCAACCCTTTAGTTAATTTAAGTTTGTGACAAATGGTTATAATTTTAACTTTAATGATAAAATAATTAATATCTATTTATGACACTTTAACTTCTGAAGAAATTATCACCTAAGAATTCAAAAGATGTTTCTCAAATGATAATTGATTCCTTTTTTAAATTATTTATTAGAGTTTCCTTTAATTTCATATTCTACTGGAATACATGAATAAGACCTTCGAAAATGTACAGGGATTTTCCACCGGTAATTCAGAAATGAGAGTAAACAAGGTGAATGAAAGAGCAAAGAGGTTCCTGCCAAAGAGAATATATTAAAAGTTGTATATTCTCTAACTTCTATGTATCATGTAGGGGTCATTTCATCTTCCTAATGTCAATTTTTGGTCATTAGTGCAAATCGCCTAAACAATAACAATATTTTCTTGCTTAGAGCATAACTAGTAGCTAGATTAGTTTTTTTTTTTTAAATCGAAAAAAATCCATCGCAATAATCTGACCAAACTGAGGCCAGACTAAAGATGACGAACTATTTACCATCGTAGTAAATGAATATTTGTATAAGATCTTTAAAAGTCGTATTAACCTCTTTTATAATTATCAAATCTTCAAAATTACAAAATAACATTGGATAAATATTAATTTAGTTGTGGCTTATTATCCAACGTAAATTTTTAACAATTAATGAGAGGGAACAGAGTAAAAAATCTATCGGTCCCAGCGTATTCTATTCCCTCTCAATAATTGTTTAAAATTTACGTGGGATAATAAACCACAACTGAATTAGTATTTATAAATGAAAATTTAAAAAAGTACATAACGAGAGTCGATAAATAGCTAGATAATGTCAGCTCCTTCCAGCATAAGACGATGTATTCGTCTTCCTCGTGGGTTAGGCTCTCGTTAATGTGTTCGGAATTTAATAGGTTACTTAGCTCGTCCCGGTGGTGAAATGGATAGCATTCCGGCCCGGAAAACAGGAGATCCAGGTTCGAGTCCTGGTTGAGGTAGTGAGATTTTTTATTCTATTCACTTGTATTTATCGGATATATATTTATAAGTGACAGAGGTTGGTTTTTTATATGCAATTGCAAAATGATGGGAACAGACGCAGATGGACCGAAGAAAGGACTACCAAACAGAAATCCATGAAAAGTGCACCATCCTGCGCTTATCGCAGCGAGGCGGTGATGATGATTTTCTCGGCTTACACAAAATTTCCACCGAACAAATCTCCCCGCCGTCCCGGTGAAACTTTGCGGAATGGTATGTCAAAGATAATATTTTCTTTAGCCGATCTATCTGCCCTTTCACACCCAGGAATAGAACAGTGACTCGGAATCTAAGCGACTATTACAGTAATATTATACCTTTTTGGGTCATTTATTGCATCCATTATGTCTCCTAACAGTAGATGGGTGGAATATAAGAGTAGATAATGAGTCTGCAAATATTATCAAACGATTATTAGTAGGGGTGAGAATTTGAAGGGCTTTACTTATTGCGACTAGTTCTGCTGTACTATTTGAGCAAACACTGTTCGAATTATATTTATACGTTCCTGCTCCTACACCATTCTTGTCTTTTAATATACCATCTGTGTATATTAAAACGCCTGACATCAAATGGTTTCTCAGAATATTGAATTCTTTAAGAAAAAAGTGGCAAATTTATTTTCATATTCGCAAAATTTGTCATGGGGGTTTAGCAGAATAGCTTAATGGCAGTATGGGAGATAATTGTACACGTAGGCTTATTAATTTATATAGTTCGGGCTCATTAAAGGAAAGATTTTTTTCGTTATATACTATCGTTTTCAGATATCTGTGAAACATGTTCTTTAAATGGATTTGCAGAAAAGAAGATAACAGATATATGTAAGAAGGTATCTTCTGTGCGTAAGAGGACGATCTCCAGATTCGGCATACACTGATAAGGCTGGTCTGCATTGATAAGCTCCAGTCTCCATTCTGTTACCACTATTATGTTAACTGTCCAGTATAGACACTGCTCTGTCTGAAGCAGATCCGTAAGCAATGCAGCCGTAATCCATCTTTGATCTTGTGAGGGATCTGTGAAAAAGTATCTGCATTTTTGTGCAGCCTCCTCCCCAACATGTATTTGACGTGCTTTTTCGTAGTTTCACTAACTGCATTCATTCATCAATTAGGCACGCTATCGAAATTTAGGCCTAGATATTTTTCAGACTCCTTGAGGTTGATGTGGGAGTGGTTTATTTCGTTGGGACTCTTCGTTGGGAAAAGAACACAGAGGATGTCCTTTCTACTTACATTGTCAAGACGAAGTTATAGATCCAGTAAAAAGCTGTTTTGAAAGGATATTTGTATTATTTTCTAGAAAGATCATTACTTTATTTATTATAGTAAGATCATCAGCAAAATACATTGAATTTATTTTTTTATGGCAATGAAAAAAAGCCAGGGTGAAAGGACGCACCCTTGCAGTATACCGGATTCTTGGGCTAATTTGAAGGATAAAATGCTTCCAATTCTAATTTTGGAATGAGAGACCGTTTCTTTCATGAATTCATAAACTCTTTTATTACTTCGTCTTTAAAAGCCAGTTTTCCAAGGACACAACCTACGGGGGAGAGCAGGTAAAGGGAAGTAGAGTTGAATGTAAGGTTTCCCAGAAGCTGCAAAGAAGTTATCTGTCTCATCCAGTTATCTTGGGGTTACATTTAATTCTTTATGAATCCGAGCTTGTCGGTATATTCTCAACCACCGGAAAGCAACCCCTTGGTACTCACTTGTTTCCCATAGAGAATCTATTCTGATCTATTCTTCTGATTTGATTGAATAAATTTCCGCAAGAGATTAAATAAATTTATTTTTAATAAAATCCGAGGAGGGGAAAGAGAAAATTAAAAGAAGACCAAAATTCATAACAGAAATATCAACGTTATAATTGGTTTTACCAAAAAGTTTATAAATCTTTTTAGTTTTAAATTTTAAATTTCTGTGAAATTTTTAAGAAAACGCTTATTAAGATAAGTACTTGAGGAAGTAATTACAAAGGCTCAGTTCATCTCCACTTTCCTTTCGAACAATCTGAGCAATCCTTAGTGACCATACATTTTACATTTAGTGAACAATAAGTCATTTACTGTTATTAACCATATGTCTTTCATTAAGAAGAAATCTGCTGTGTCCACACAGCTCCTTCTTGACAGACTTTTCCTGCCGAATGTTTTTGTCCTGTGTGAGCGCTTCCTCCTGTTCTGCAGGATTCTGGATCTGGGGAGGTTGAAGGTATGATTCATTCTGGCGGAGTAAATCACCACATTTATGCGAGGGAGCGCCGACTAAAGAAGACAAAGTTCCTGCCTGGGGCATTGATTTCTCCCACTCCTGGGACATGAATGTTTGAGGAGAGTCTTCTCCAGGATCATCTGTGTTCCCGTGTATACGCGGGGTATAGATTTCCTTCCAGAACTATTCCATCCTGAATCAGCTTACATTTCATATACTCTGTTAATCTCTGTAAATCACAGGTAATTAAATATATTTGTAAATTTTATTTTACAAATATAAACAAAATAATCGTGTACTACCAACACTAATTTCTTCTTCTCTTCCACTCCTATTCGTTCTATATGATGCTCTCATACATTCTGCAAAATCTGACATCATTTCCACATGATCCTTGGTTCGAATTGTATTCAGGTTCTGTTTATTATGAAGGAAGAGTAATATCCATCAAAGAGGAGTAGCGTCAAATTTTCCATATCGTTCTGAAGATGAACTTTCGAAGATGAACGAGAGAAAATGACTGGTTTCTGACTGGAATAAATTTATTTAACAAAATATAAACACAGTAAGTAGAGAATTTTTTGGGGTTCGGTTAAGGCTGATTAAAAAAATGTAATTGAAAAAAAAGGAATTTTTAATTATCTGCCGACGTTTCGGCTTACATTGTAGGCCATCTTCAGGGGTATCATGAAGTTAAAAGAGGACGTGTCAATCATGAACATATAATCCAGGAGACAGCACGTCCCCTCTCGCCTTCATGATACCCCTTAAGATGGTTTACAATCTAAACCGAAACATCGGCTGATAATAAAAAAATACCTTTTTCTTTTCTGGATTAGCGTTGACCGAACTCCAAAAAATTCTCTACTAATAATCTCTACGATCAAAAACTTTCCATTTGAGTGAACTAAGATGTTTTAAAACTTTCAAAAAAACGCTATTACGAAAAATAAATAAGAATGTTAATTGAGTTTGCATTTTTTTAAAAATAAACAAACTAAATTAAATATTCAATCTTATATTTTATAACTTTTTTTTTTTTAATCGGATGAGGGAAAAGAGTGGCGAATAAAGGAAGACCCAAATTTAATTTATTTATTAATTAATTTATTTATTTATTTTAATCGTAGTAACTTCGTTGTTTTTTGTGATATGAAAAACACTAATGACTATGATGTACAAATTTAATTTATAAATGATTATGTTCTTTTAAGAAATTTGTACTAAATGTTAAGGACTAAAATTAAACAAATTAAGGAAGAAGTTTACGATTGTATCTACGATGTATGAACGCTTCCCCCACCACTCTACCTTTCTTGCCAGCCTAGTGCTAAGTTTAGTGNTAAAAGTTGTATATTCTCTAACTTCTATGTATCATGTAGGGGTCATTTCATCTTCCTAATGTCAATTTTTGGTCCTTAGTGCAAATCGCCTAAACAATAACAATATTTTCTTGCTTAGAGCATAACTAGTAGCTAGATTAGTTTTTTTTTTTTACATTAATTGTTCTCTCCGGCTTGTAAAATAAATTTTCTTATTTACTCTTATTAATATTCGCCTTTACACAGACTCGGCTTATTTTTCCTTATCTTCCTCTACTGTACCATGGAGCTACCCTTACACCACCGACTACAGTTGATTACTCTAATTTAAATTTTTACATGCTGTAAAATCGAAATACCCGGTCACTCATCATAGAAAGGACAGAGGAGTTAGAAGAACCGTCCTACATGTTGAGTCCTTGTTAGGCCTCAAAATGCAGGAGAGATTTCCATTTTGATGTTTGACTTGTCCTTTTGTTTATAATACATTTATCAGGTTAAATATTTATACTATTCTATAATAAAATAACTATAATTTTTGATGAGGTCATCTAAACAACTTGTTTTATAAAAACAACTCACATATAAAATTTCAATATCTCATATATTTGTAATCGAATTATAATATATTAAATTGTTATATTTAAGTTTTTTCTTACGATTTGTGCAGAATAATATATTTTATATGATTTCCTTTTTAACAAAACTCCCTCCATGATCTTGTGTCATAGTTAGGACTCCATAAAGTACTGAATAGGTGATTTTAGTTGGGGTTCAGTCAAGGTAGATCCAAAAAAAATACAAATTTAACAAAAGTGTTTTTTTTAAAAGATTATCAGCCGATGTTTTGGCTTACAATGTTAGCCATCTTTAGAGCTATCATGAAGACGGGAGAGGACGTCCTGTCCCTAAGTTCACATTTCCATGACTCTGAACTTACAATGTAAGCCGAAACGTTATTAAAAAATACACTTTTTTTAAATTTGTATTTTCTTTGGATCTACCTTGACCGAACCCCAACTAAAATCATCTAATAATAATATCTACGGTCAAATAAACTCTCCTTTTGTACTGAATAGGTTATGTAGAGGACAACGGACTATTTACAATGAGGGATTTAGTGCGATGAACGCTAACTTCACTGACACAAGTAATATTTCTAGGGAGGTTATTGAATCCTCACACAATCCCTTCGAGGGACCAGCACAAATCACACTAAGATAGACTCAGGAGAACATCTGGTTGGCCTTGGAACAAGATTGGAAGCAGTTTGGTCGGGGGGTGGGGGGTACGGACGTACTTCGGACAGATTAATCTATTGCTAAGTGCGCCCCACTCTGAGGAATCAAGAGGACCATTCAATTAAAGGATAAAGACATCCCTTTAAGGAGAGACGGTAATATCCTTTGTCTCGGCCCACCTTCAGGATCGGCTCTACTCACTACTGTACATAATCAAATCAGGCTACTCTCAATATTCACATCATCCCATTCATCAAGATTATTCTTTTATATAAATCATTTATTTCTTATACAAGAAATTATATTCGTTTCAGCGGAGGTTATAACCATGACGGTTGCATGGTTGGCAGTTGACTCTGCAGCAAAGGCGAATCATAAACAAAATTAAAAAGAAAGGAATCTCTAGGAATAAATAATTAAATTTTAACAAACGGATAAAATAATAAAATTTTAATGAATTGATGCAAGAAATGTTTTTTAAATGTATAATAGAAACTAAAACAGTGTGTAATAAAAAGAGGAAAATCGTTTTTTCTGAGTCAAAAAATAAATATTTATGTTATTCTTATTAACTTTAAAAGTTTTTTTTGTCACATTTTATACTTGTCACTAAAAGCGATTCAGTCAGTGGCAGCAACGTTCTGAGTGCTTTTTACAAATATATAATCCTTTTATTTTAATTTCTTAACCACAGAATTGAACCTTAATTTTATTTTAAATATAAAAGCATTTTTTTAAATTATTTTGAAGTACTCTCTTGATTTTATCACTCGTAGGAGGCTACACCTTGTAGACGGAGTCAAATCTAAACATAAAAAGAAAAATTAGTAGATAATTTTCGTTGGGTTTCTGTCATGATTGATCCATAGAATATTATTTAAAAAAAAAAAGTGTTCATTTTATTATCTGCCGACGTTTCGGCTTACATTGTAAGCCATCTTAAGAGCTATCATAAAGGCGGTACGGGATGTCTTGCCGCTAGAATCAAATGTTCGTGACTGAAACGTCAGCAGATAAAAAAAAAAATTTTTCTGTACATAACCACTTTATTTAGAAATTATATCCTGCACAGCGTGCATCTTGTAATGTGATCTCAAAATATATAATAAATATGTACGAATAAAATAATAATGTACAATATAAATTAATATTTTATAATTGTTACAAGAGGAATTATTGCTCAACTCAATAGGAAAGAGAAGTCGGGATTGGCTACATCTCAAAAGATGACTTAGAAGAATACAATTGTCCATAATAGGCTGGTTTCTTGGATAATTTGTCATTATTTGGCTATGTTTCCATGTGCTTATGCGATAAAATACCAAGCTTACACATTATAAATGAATTTAAAAATAGAAATTTATGTAAACAATGTTTTCAGAAATCCTGCAAAATTTGTCATTGCAGATGATTTTTATTTAAAGAACATTGTATACTTCTTATATGTATAAATATGTAGCTATATAGTCCTGTAATGTTAATAATGTAAGAAAACAATAATGATATATGCATCCTTTTATTGCGGATTCCTTAAAAATATGCATGGGAATATTTCTATTTGTATTTTTGGCTAAGTTCAACTGACGGTATTTGTACCAACAAAATCCTTTTACAGTATTTTTGCATTTTTAGTTTATTCTGTGTAATGAAAATTAAAAAGTTTCTTTATCTATCAATATATTGAAGTTATATTTATTTTAAGTTTAACTCTTGATTTGACCACTTTAGCGTCGTCCTGCTCATATTTAATTAGGGAACTAGTAGGGAAAAACGCAATATACATTTTAAATTTTATGTAAATCAGCTGAGTACATTTTGTTTGAGAGTGTTCCGAAGTGGGATGGACATAAAAAAAAAGCAACATAAGACAGTTGGGTTAGACTATCGCCCCCTCCTATGTCCTGAGAAATGGCCTTTGTTGGAGGGGGCGATAGTCTAACCCAACACTCTTATGTTGCTTTTTTTTATGTACATCCCACTTCGGAACACTCTTAAACAAAATGTACTCAGCTGATTTACATAAAATTTAAAATGTACATTGCGTTTTTCCATACCACCAACCAGAAACCAGCCTATTATGGACAATTGTATTCTTCTAAGTCATCTTTTGAGATGTAGCCAATCCCGACTTCTCTTTCCTATTGAGTTGAGCAATAATTCCTCTGAAGGTGATGACTATCACACAGGGCGATGAAATGGTACTACAGCTTTAGTATGCACGGTGTATACATTCCTCTAAGTCATCTTTTGAGATGTAGCCAATCCCGACTTCTCTTTCCTATTGAGTTGAGCAATAATTCCTCTGAAGGTGATGACTATCACACAGGGCGATGAAATGGTACTACATCTTCCATGTATGCACGGTGTATACATTCTTCCCCCCTTTTTTTATTATTTTAATTGAACTGTTACATTGAAAATTCATTCAACAGTTTTTAAATTCATTCATTCACTATATAATTTTCATCATTTAACTGATGATTAATAATACTAATACAATAAATACCATACATGCTTATATTATATCCTTATCATAGCAAATAAAATTTGTTTCTTGTACATATTCTGTTATAACAATATTTTCAAAGCTTTTAAGTTTTTAATATTATACATATCCACATCTTTATATATCTTATTTTCAGATATGAATTTCTCCACATTTTCTGAAACAAAATATATGTGTTAGTATATACCCCATAAAGCCATAAAAGTGCTAAAATTGAGAGAAATCAATTTCTTGGAAGATTCAATACTTTAAGAATGAAGCCATTGTGTAGCCTAATTATGTGTAGGTAAAGGAAAATTATTACTGTATTAAAGTAATTCAATAAATCTGAGGTACATTGTGGAAAATTAAATATATTATTAACGAAAATTTTTAGTATTACTCTATACAGCTGAAGAGCTACTAATAGCAAAATATGTATTCCCTCTTGCTTTAGTAACAGTTGAAGCTTGTGATGATTTACAAATAAAATGTTTTTTTAAAGAAAAAGTTTGTTTACATATTATTATTTTATAATGACTCCAATGAAAGTAGATTGTATATAATAAACTACATAGTGCAGAGTGATTCAGTTAATATACATATTATACACTACCCGATGCAAGCACTAAATATGAGAGTGGAACTCATTAACATTACGGCTAATTGTTTAGTAAATCACTAAATATTATAACTTTTGAAGTAGGATTGTTGAGAAATTCTATCGTAAGAGGATTCCTGATGACTAATTGACTTAGAACTGGAAATAAGTTTAAAGCCAAGTAAGTCCGAGGTAAAACGTTTTCCAATACTTCACGTGAAGGGAGAATTCTTCTGGAACTTACTGTGGATGGCCAAGTTCCCCGCTTACTTGGAAAAGAAGTGGACTTGAATAACAAAAACTTAAATAGAACTTTTCATAGGAGGGAAGAAAAAAGTTCTCAACAGAGGTTTATTTCCTTGATAAATAACGAACAATTTATTTGTCTCAGTCAATACAAGATGTATTTTCTCCTATATTTCATCTACAGGCTTACATTTTTAATATTTTAATTTATCTTATAAATAAATTATATGATATAAAATTCAATAACAAACAATGATTACATTAGTATCTCGGGAGATTAAAGTGAACAAATGTCTCTAAATAATTTAGTTCCTCAAGGTAGTGAGCTTGGACCTGTCCTATTTACCCTATACACTTATGGCATCCCTACCCATCCAAGTACTCTCTAGGACAACCTTCAGACGACAAAGCTATCCTGTCTTCCGACCCCAATTCTTAAACTAATTCATCTAGTATATATCAAATAATGGTGCAGCAGATGGAGAATAAAAATCAATGAAGCAAAAAACGTTGAAGCTAATTTCCAATTGCGGAAAAAAACCCTTCCAGAAATAGTAGAATTTAGCAATGTTCCTTTACCAAATTCAAATTCTGTTAGCTACCTGGGGTTCCATCTTGACTCACGACTCACATGAACTGAAAGAAATCCAATCCTTTCGAACCAAAACCCACAGAATAATCGCTAATGCTTCCTATTGCGTATCTAATTCCTCCCTTTACTACGATTTTAATATCCCTTTCGTTCTAGACCTCATTTCCTCCGGCTCCCCCCATTTCGTCAGTCAACTGACATACATCCTAATCCATTAGCACAGACCCTGCCCTTTAATTCCAACCTCTATAACCCTACCCGTCGACTCAAACGAAGGCCTCTAGAGCTTTTGGGAATATAGTTTCTAATTAATTTGAGAGTAGTGTGATTGGTCACCGGCACTCTTCTTGCGTTTGTCATTGTAAGTTATTTTTTATTTTGTTCCTCATTCTAATTAAATTATTAAATTTATTTTTATATTATCAGAAATGTAATAAATAAATAAAATTCTCATTTAACTTGGATCTAATAACTGACCAAAACTTCATTTACGACACCAAAAGACAATGCCACATTTGTCTTTGTGCAAATTGACCACATTTGTTCTTTTGTCAAACCTGACTATATTGAGTTATTCCAGGATCGACTGGCATCTCGAATTGCATTTCTTCGAATTCTTCAAAGGGCCAACTCTTGAAAAAGTGAAAAATTTAACTTTATATTTTTTTTAAGTTCTCCCACTTAATAGCCCACGCTATAAGGCCAAAAAGTAAGCACCATATAGCCAATAGTGAAGGTTCAGCTAAAAGTTGATCTTTGTTCTTTTTTAATGGTATTTCCTCATGAAGTGCTTGTACTGACCAAAGCAGCCAATATCCTCCTTTTAAATGTCCTTTTGGGCATTGAATATAGTCCAAAAATATGAAGTATTCCAAAGAGTAAAATCTGAGGTAGGAAAAGACACTTCTTCTCCTAGATCCTACCATTCTTAAGTCGAAGGCCTAGCCGAGTACTTACCTCCCAGCCAAGTTGGAAAGGGTCAGGTCTAGCGCGATATCCCTCGTGAGAAAACTTACTGATAAGGGGCGTTGCAGGAGCGTCATATTTTTTCACACCCCAACATTTCCTGTCTTTACATTAATGATCCAGACTGGGCCAGTACAAACTATGGCCCGAATTCACCTTCCCCAAACTTACCGGACCAACTTCTTGTTTACATTGATTTCTTTCAGCTCCAAGTGCCAAGATTTAATGAGCAACCATTTCATTTTGTACCATTACGACAACCATCCTAAAGGCAGATTATCTGACCTTCACTCTATCCCAATTAAAACCATGGGGATACCTGTGTAAAGTTCCTTTCACCAAGCCGCAATTTTCTATATTATCAGCCCAAAGGTCATCATAAAGAGGATTCAGAAAGAGTGTTAAAATTATCGTTTCTCCAAAAACCTATCTTTTTTGGATCCAGTGTTATTTGTTATCTGAAGAGACTTTTTTTTTTATTAACTCGCCGACAGACAGATGAATCTGATCTGCCTTTATATTTATTCAAGCATGCAGTATATTTTTATTTTAATTTTTCAAACTTTCACAGTGTATATTTTAACGAATTCTATTTTACAAACTATAGACTGATTGTAAATAATTTCAGTAAATACTATAAAACACTTCTTCCATTAATATGTTATTTTTATTCTGGGTTTTTATTTCTAAATACTTTTATTGATCCTCTATTAAGAAATCACAGCACATTTTAGTAATACTAGCTTTGAATTTATAAGCATTCCATGAACCTAATGTGAATAGCTTGCCATTAAGAAGAGTGTAATTCAATAAATATGATTTTGAAAACCATTTACAAATAGTAAAATCATTACCGTAAAAGGGTAGTAATTTGTCAGTTATTTTCATTGTTAGGTATTCTTGTTAGTTGTTAAGTGTAGTTTTTAGGTAGTGATACCTAATAGTTGTTAGGTAACGTTAGGTATGTGTAGTTCTTAGTTATAGGTTGCATATGTTAGGAATAACTTGCCAGGTATAGTTGCTGTTAGGTATGTAAGGTATTATAACATACTTGGCTATAACGGGAGGTCAAAAAGTTCTCAACCTACCTATGAAGGAGGAGATTAAGGAAACGGACTTATACCGTATCATGTTCATCTAACCAGTAGACATATTCACACAAATTTTAATAATCCCGCCTATTCTTATCTAACACTCATATTGCTTTTAATTTTATCAGTATGCACTTGCCATTGCATTGCCACTTGCACACCTCCCGTAAAGTGATGGCCACGATTGACACCTTGGACTTTGATTTAATCAACCATTCTCCTTACAGCCCAGATCTAGCTAGCCCTCAGTGACTACTTTCTGTTCCCAAATCTCAAGAAGGACCTCATGGGGAGGCGATTTGACGAGAAAGACATACTCAAAGAGGCTATTGATGCTCATTTGGTTACAAAAAAGAAAATTATTATTTGGAGGGGAAGTAGCTTTATAAAAACTAATGTGGGACACTATATTGAAAAATTATATAATAATATAATTTTTTTTTTTTATTTCATTCC
>KZ809554.1:50145-64615 GCA_000696205.2 Oncopeltus fasciatus
TCTACAACCCTCCCCGTCGACTCAAACGAAGATGGCCCCGTGACCTCCTGGGGACAGAGTCTGTAAATAATTTGAGAGTGGTGTCATTGGTCACTTTCTCTCCCCATGCGATTGACATTGAATGTCATTATTTTTTTTTAAATTAATTGGGGTGATCAAATTACAAAATGTTTTAACTTAACAGAATGTAATAAATAAATAAAAAGTTTAATAATAAAAAAAAATCTTATTTACTGAGAACTAAGTTATTTTTAACAATGGGAGCCAGAGTAAACTGAAACTTCGCATACTCTTTGAGTTTATCCAGCTTGTGACATCATTAGCAAAACCTGTTACAAAATTTCAAAAATAAAATACTTGGCCTGTCATAAAAAATAATAAGTGCATTAAAAACAAATACATTTAACGAATTACTAGTAACCACTGGTAAGAAAATGTACAAATGGAACCGTTAATTACATTAAGATTAGCTAACATAAACTAAAATAGGAAATCTTTTGCAGGTAAAGCATTTCAGTGTTAAGATCAGTCTGTACATACAGAAAATCAGGATCTCATAGCTGTAGAGAGAGATAAGATACATAAATACATTATAGTCCTAGGACGATGAGTCCTCTCTTACAGACAATATTTATATTCCTTAAGTCGTATTAATTACCGCATTCAAAACAAAACAAAAGAGAGAAAATAAAGAGAGAGAGAGAGTGAGAGAGAGGGGGGTTGAGATTAAACCTACCCTTCTTCCTACAGACCTATCAGCCTCCTTCCTTTTCTTTCCTAATTATTTGAAAAATTATATTGTAAACGCTTTTTTACTCACTCTGAGCACACTACATCACTAAAATGGATTTGGATACCTCTATTCAACAACGTTACATACTCACAGTGAAGCATTTCTGGATGTCCTGAACCGCTAGATCGCCACTCGTATCCTGGACTTTTGTATTTAAGCGTATTAATAGATGCATACGTCCTTATTATCAGATCATTCTTGGAGACAAGTTTTCTGAGTTAGGCCGATTTACGGGTAGCCCAGGCCGGAGTACCTCAAGGTTCAATATTGGTGCCACTCCCTCACACTATATATACACGCGATATCTCAGCAGAGAAACACATCACTTTCACACAGAGAAATTAAACATACTCACCACATATTAACAACGAATACAAATCCCTGAGGTAAGCTATCTGGGGATGACGCTTGACACATGACTTACATGGCCTACCAACAGGAACACTAAACCAACCAGTCACAAGGAATCAAGAAACTACATTCACTCCAATATACAATACATACATAAATATATATATATATATATATATATATATATATATATATATATATATATATATATACTTTTCCAGTCTCTGCTAGGTTGTGCCTTCTATGGCTCGTGGGAATCACCTACTGCGACCCTAACTCATAAATTCTACAGAAGGTTATAGATCATGGCGGCTTCTATTAGAATTAAATTTTTAAGACATTTTTGGAATAAACAATCAATCCTAGTAAACTGTTTTTTTTTTTAAAGTTGACCGCATACAAAATTTTCATTGGTTTTTGTTAGGTTGATTCGCAAATTTAGTGGTTTCATGCACTGTTGAAAGTTGAATAACGCTTGAATATGAAGATGGAGTAAAAGACTTCGTCGATCTTGCTTGCCGGAGAAGGCAATGGAAGTGAAAAGAAGATGGTTGAAACTCTCCCAGTTCACTTCATTTTACGCCTCTGTAGGAATTTTATAAATATTTACTAGACTTTTACATCAATCATATTTTATACCAAAAATAATAAAAAAGATATTGGTTATCTCTCTCGCTCTCACCTCTCTTTCTCAAAGCTTTCATGAGCTCTTTTCCTCAAGCGATATCAAGCAAAAAACGATTGCGTTAAACAGTTGTCAAAAAATAATTTCTCTTGCAGATTTAGAAATACATATACGAAAATAAGGAATACAAAGTGATATTCTTCAATATCTCCTTCAATTTACATTTATAAATACTTTGCCGTGGAATATAATTGATATATTACATCGCAAAACTAGTACCTCCCACCACATACATATTTTATTATAACGCAAACAATAAAATAAGTGTTGAGAATTTAAGTTTCGATCCGCCTGTAAACCACAGCTTCTCTTCGGCAAATTCCGTGCATAAGCAAACTCTTTCGACTGTCGCAAAGAAAAGATGACGTACGTAAATTTAATTTTTTAAAGGATTTGATAATCATTTCTCCAGAATTTGGAATTAGAATTAAACAAAGATAATGTGACGCAAATTAGTAATAGAAGTGAAACTTGTTAACAGATAATCAAACTGGAATTCCTTAATGATTTCAAAACGTAGCGATTAACACCAAATCAGTCTGACTCATTAGTCACCTATAGCTTAAGATAATTCACTAAAAATTGTTCTCGCTATACAATATAAACCACTGTTACGACAAATGCTGTCCGTTTAACACTTGCACTGGTTTAAAATGACTGACTAATCTATTCTTCATTACTAGAAAATACAAAATTGTCAGTAAGAATCGACTAACGACATCGGTATAAGAGACAATAACAAGAGAATAGAGAAAGAAACATAATAGGGTTGTATTATTGAAAAACAAGTAGGATCTATCCTCTGATTTATTTACTACAGAGAGGCAAGAGCGCTTATGCATTACGAAAAATTAGAAGCTCCTCAAGGAAACTGCATGCAAAAAATTGGATCGTATAAAAAATGACAACTCCCCCCTCCTCCAAGATTGATGAGATCCGTCAGTCTAATGGTGACAACTAATATGAGGGGGTGACAACCCCAAGGGAAGTATCACAGGCCCTCCAAGTTTATTGGGGGTTTGGAGCAGGACTTGTTCCTTGAAAACTACCTGATTGTGTTTCCGAATGTGTCAAGTTGGCACAAGACAGGTATATATCACATAAGGAAGGTGGCCTATAGGTAAGTGGGGCCTATAAAGCCAACCGAAAACCGAAAGAAGTTTACGTTGTACATACTAATGGACGTAGACGTACCCTTAAGCGTTGGGAGTTAATGGATCCTAAACATTGCTCTTAGAAAAGTAGCCCTTAAAGCTGAGATCAGTGCCTTCAGCTGTGGAAGTTCTACTTAACGTATCACTGTGTGGAGAGCTTTTATTTCCTCTGTGGAACTTATACTGTTTACTTTTCAACTCTTTATTTATGAATACATCCTGCACAGCGTGCATCTTGCAATGTGCTCTCAAAAGATATAAAATATATGTACAAATAAAATAATAACGTACGATATATGTTAATATACAAAAAATATACAACAAATTAAAAAAAAAACTGTAATACATAAATATTTAAATTCGCGTGTATTTCGCTTGTTGGAGAAGCTGGCTAATGCCAGTACTCCTAAATCACTATTTACAATTGTTTGTTTTGTTCTTTTCTTTTTTTAATTATTATTAGGAAGTGTTGGCAATGAGGAGGTCACGCGGCCATTTCTTATTTAGGTAGCGTAGTGGGTTATTAGGATGGGTAATAGTAGATAGAGTTTGGGCTAAGGGATTGGAATGCATGGAAGGGTCAGAGTGGAATTTATTAAAACGGGTTGTGATAACGTCGTTTACAAAAGAGATTTCAAGGTAATTGTGAAGTAAGGATTTTGTGACTTAAAAGGGTGGACCAACTATGATTCTGAGGGTTTTGGATTGAAAGTACTCTATTCTTTGGATGTTGGATGGTTTAGCAGCTCCCCACAGTTCGTCCAAATAGGCCTCACTGGGTCTTATAAAGTGTGAGTTTGTTAGTCACAGTTAAGGTTGACTTGCGGCTTAGCAGCTTGTAAAGTTGCCCGAATCTCCTATTTAGTTCCTGTCTTTTGATTTTTGTGCGTGTGTTCCATGTTAGTCGGGAGTCAAGATGAAAGCCCAGATACCTGAGGCAGCCGGAAGCAGGGATAGGAATAAAAGTTGCACTGTAAAGCAGTTATCTAGAGTTGGACTTCATACTAGAGGTAAAATGGAAAAATTAAAGGACCAAATGAAGAATATTAACTAAACCCCCCTTACTTATGGAAATATGCGGGCATATAAAACGTCCGGGGGTGGTCGGGGGTGAAGTGTGAAAGGCTGTCCAGGGGTGGACAGCAAGTCTCAGCCCCTCCCTAATATTTAAATAGAGCTAATGGGTTAGTGGTGTCGCTGTCCTTCGGCCGAGATCGAACGCCCTGTCCTAGAGGTGCGTCTTTCTCCAGGCAGGAAATGGGTCTCCAGCCCCCACAGGACTCCACCCCCAAGTGCTGGAAGTACAACCTTCTTCATATTCTGTACTTACGGAGAGTCTGTCCTTTCATCCGATAATGTTACACAACTGCACATATTACTCATTCTGTATACTTGCTATCAAACGCCAATTTTCTCTTATACTTCTTTTTTAAGTTGCAGGAGTGATATTACAGGTTAGGTTCAGGAAAATATGTCTTCCTGCTTTTTTTTTTTAAACCGGTTTCGCAGAAATTACTGCATCTTCCAGCTATATCGTTAACAACGCACATAATAAAAATAAATAAAATTAAATTTAAATAAGCAGATAGACTACATCTTTAATTGAACCTACATATTTTTTTTTTTATCCCCGATCAACCACTTAGGTTTATAAATTCTGCACAAAACACAAAAAATAACTTGATTGTATCTCACGATTTAGGCCTATAGATGGCGGGATTCGAACCCTCAGCGCCAGACTTGAGTATCAAAATCGGTTCCTTTTGTTTAACTTTTCACTTCATCTTTGGCCAACTCAAGACACAATATTGATGATGTTGAATGAGCTCATTTATAACAACGATAATATAAGAATGACTTCCAAATAAATCCACAATTAGTACAGATGGTTTCTGTAGCACTCTAATACTCGGAAATATAGATCCTAAATATATTTGCTTGGAACGTGTATTAGATTTGTGCGTTGTCGTTTTTACTCCTTGATGAGGCAACACATAATGTATTATTTAATTTTAAATACATTTATTTATTGTGTTATNGTCTGTCCTTTCATCCGATAATGTTACACAACTGCACATATTACTCATTCTGTATACTTGCTATCAAACGCCAATTTTCTCTTATACTTCTTTTTTAAGTTGCAGGAGTGATATTACAGGTTAGGTTCAGGAAAATATGTCTTCCTGCTTTTTTTTTTAAACCGGTTTCACAGAAATTACTGCATCTTCCAGCTATATCGTTAACAACGCACATAATAAAAACAAATAAAATTAAATTTAAATAAGCAGATAGACTACATCTTTAATTGAACATACATTTATTTTTTTTTTTTTTTTTTTTTTTGAATCCCCGATCAACCACTTAGGTTAATAAATTCTGCACTAAACACAAAAATAACTTAATAAGATTGTATCTCACGATTTAGGCCTATAGATGGCGGGCTTCGAACCCTCAGCGCCACACTTGTGTATCAAAATCGGTTCCTTTTGTTTAACTTTTCACTTCATCTTGGGCCAACTCAAGACACAATATTGATGATGTTGAACGAGCTTATTTATAACAACGATAATATAAGAATGACTTCCAAATAAATCCACAATTAGTACAGATGGTTTCTTTAACACTCTAATACTCAGAAATATAGCACCTAAACATATTTGCTTGGAACGTGTAATTAGATTTGTGCGTTGTCGATTTTACTCCTTGATGAGGCAACACATAATTTATTATTTAATTTTAAATACATTTATTTATTGTGTTATCACAGGCCCTCCAAGTTTATTGGGGGTTTGGAGCAGGACTTGTTCCTTGAAAACTACCTGATTGTGTTTCCGAATGTGTCAAGTTGGCACAAGACAGGTATATATCACATAAGGAAGGTGGCCTATAGGTAAGTGGGGCCTATAAAGCCAACCGAAANTGTGTGTGTGTGTATATATATATGTGTGTGTGTGTGTGTGTGTATTTATTTATGTATACATAAAACACAAAGGTCAACACCCAGCAGATACCAGCAGATGATTATTTCCACTTTTAATGAAGACACACCTGTAAAAGATTTACATTTTTTTTAAAATCTGGTAAAGGATATACCCTTCCAATCATGTCCATAAATATTTAGGGTAGAATAGCAAATAGCGCAGACATTTAGTTTAAACTCTAATAAAAATGGGAATGAATAGAGTGAGACCAGCTCTGACGGAGTCTCGCAAGGTAGTGTACTAAGTGCTCACCTCTTCTGCATATCGATAAATGACCTGTTCACTATAAAAAAAAATCCATTTTACATCGTCCGATATGCAGAAGATATTCTAATATACACCACACACCAAGCAGTCACAGGAATGATTTATAATATAAATAACTTTTTAAAAACCATTAATGAATGGCTTAAAAATCATGGATTCCAGTTCAACTTACGTTCTTTTCGCTGACGTTAGGTATTACCAGAAAGTGTTTGTATAAATAACAATATCATCAAATATTTAGATGCAGTATCCAACTTAGAACTTACACTTAGTAGGAAGCTTTCCTGGACAAACTATATAAAACAATCAAAACAAAAACATTCATGCAGTCCATAAATATCTTTAAAAGCTTTTGCGATCTGGTAACGGTGAGTCCCGGCCAGTGAACACCACGTTTGTGTAGCGCCCTGTTATCAAATACTATGTGTAGGTTGTAGACAGTGTTATGCCCTGAAAATTAATAGACAACGAGAACTAATTGCGCTCAACAAGTGTGTGAAGTTTGGAGAAGTTACGTTGCCGACATCACCCACAATTCAGTAAGTAAAGACAAACGTTGTATTCAATAGCCAGCCCCAAGCGGGCAGGCAGACCTCAGACTTGTCTGTCTTATCTATCCCCTCCCTCACTAAGGCCACTGTCTCTGTACAGGGCTCTCGAGCTCCACGTCGCGGTTCGAGGCTCGCAGTTTTTTTTTTTTTTTTCACTCTATTAACTATTACTACCATCAAGTGATATCTAGCGGAGGTAAAGGCGAGCGAAGGGGCGGACCCATGACCCCTCCAAAAGACAAGAGGAGACACCGGTCAGCGACCAGAACCCTCACGGAGCGAAACGATGCAATGTCAACCCGCCCCAGCACCTCACAGGGCGTGACCTCCCATCCCTCTACTAGCGCCCCCCTCGCCATCACAGCTTCCTGAACAGAATTCCCAGTCAGAGGAACAATCGCGTTTTGCCACTCACAACCCCTTCCAAGCCCTTCAGGACGTGGAAGGCGAAAATATGGAAGAAGATTCAGCAGTTCCTCGAATAATTCGACCACCGCCTATATTTGTTAGAAATCTGAACGACGTTAGACTGATATGCTCCCAGTTGTACGAGCGAGTGAGGCCTGGCAGATATTCGTGTATCAATAGGCAGAGATACCAAAATAATCCCTGACAGCCCAGACACCTATAAAAAAATAATACATTGCCTAAGGGAAACGAATGCGCAGCCCTACACTTACCAGCTTAAAGAAGATAGGGCTGTAAGAGTGGTGATTCGACATCTACACCACACAGCTTCTCCTGACTTCATCAAGGAGGAATTGACTGACTTGGGAGGGGAATAAGCCGATCCCAGAGAGGGGAGACCTCTACCTCTAAAACACCCCTGTCAATATTCTTTGTGGACCAGGAGCCTACGCCCAACGTGCAAGAGATCTACAGCTTGACCTCGCTCTGTCACTGCAGAGTAAGAGTCGAGAAGCCTCATCCTCGTCGAGATATAGTACAATGCTACAAATGCCAGCAGTATGGCCATACAAAAGCCTACTGTGAATACTCTCTAAGGTGTGTCAAAATATATAAATAAGAATTTAAAACAATGGAATTGTGCTCTCTCACTCTTCTTCCCGACTTCAATGAAACGTGGGAAATCTGCTTCGGTAGTGCAACTTCTCCGTGAAGGACTTTATTCCTCTGTGATCCTTTGTTATTTTCCGTATTTATTATGTTACAAATGTTTTTTTTTATTTTACATTTACAGTGCATTTTAAGGCCAATTTTGGTCATTCTTTTTAAATGGGTCTTCACTGACGCTCGCCGGCTGTGTTAATTAATGTGGAAGCTGGTTGTCAGCAGCAAGGAACTATGGAATTTACAGAAATACGTCAGAATCTATATTATTGCCATTAGCGTTGAAAATAGTTGACGTCAAAATATCCAGTGAGTTACTGAAAGTAGATTTAACAGTTATTTATGCTCCCACTCGATCCTAACCGACAACCATATTGATGACCTGGAAGGATGTCTGGTGAAAGATGTCTGTTGATGGTTATTGTGAGCTTCAAGGGAAGTGGATTCATCTTTAATAGCTCGGAGGGTGTGTCAGAAAAAATGTCATCCATTCATGTCAGAATATGCAGCCACATCTTGATAACAGTTTTACTCGTCCTGTTTCCAAAGGAACAATATTTTTGATGACTTCAATGGAATGAATATATGATGCGCTAAGAAAAACAAAGACTAGAGCTGTGTAACCTAAGCAGATTCCTCATTTAAAATACAGTTAATTCTATTCAATGTGCAACTAAATGGAGGAGTTACAGTAACTTTTATGAGTTCTAGATAGGGGTGGATTGCTCCAGGGGCACCTGTGGAAAATAGGGGAGTGCCTGCGGCTGTCAGCGGGGAAGTAGAGAGTGTTGTAAGCTCTCAGGGCCGCTTGTATTTAACATACTAGCATTGACATATTGGAGAACTCCGCCATCCACCAATAGTACAAGCGAGCGGACACCCCATCAGCCCTTCCGGGATTCACAAACCCCCATTAAATATTGAAGACTGCACCCTTGCCTACCTGCGCCCTCTGTATTCCATGTCCCTTCTTCAATATTTAATTCTTCATAATCGATGCTTGGAAAATGAAATATTACTCAGCTTAACTCATAAACACTGCTCCTTAAGATTTAATATTCAAATTGTGAGAATCCACTTATGACAGCTATAGCTTCTTCATGAAATAGTTAACAACATTCTTATTGGAATACTGATCTTAGAGAATTTTATGGTATTTATTTTTAGTTCAATACTAAATACAATTAATTCAATCTTGAGAAACCAGGCTTTTCAAAAACATTAAAATTAAAAATTAATTATTATTAACTAATTATTGTTATGTAAGTATATATGTGTGTGTGTGTGTGTGTGTGTGTGTGTGTGTGTGTGTGTGTGTGTGTGTGTGTGTGTATTTATTTATGTATACATAAAACACAAAGGTCAACACCCAGCAGATACCAGCAGATGATTATTTACACTTTTAATGAAGACACACCTGTAAAAGATTTACATTTTTTTTAAAATCTGGTAAAGGATATACCCTTCCAATCATGTCCATAAATATTTAGGGTAGAATAGCAAATAGCGCAGACATTTAGTTTAAACTCTAATAAAAATGGGAATGAATAGAGTGAGACCAGCTCTGACGGAGTCTCGCAAGGTAGTGTACTAAGTGCTCACCTCTTCTGCATATCGATAAATGACCTGTTCACTATAAAAAAAAATCCATTTTACATCGTCCGATATGCAGAAGATATTCTAATATACACCACACACCAAGCAGTCACAGGAATGATTTATAATATAAATAACTTTTTAAAAACCATTAATGAATGGCTTAAAAATCATGGATTCCAGTTCAACTTACGTTCTTTTCGCTGACGTTAGGTATTACCAGAAAGTGTTTGTATAAATAACAATATCATCAAATATTTAGATGCAGTATCCAACTTAGAACTTACACTTAGTAGGAAGCTTTCCTGGACAAACTATATAAAACAATCAAAACAAAAACATTCATGCAGTCCATAAATATCTTTAAAAGCTTTTGCGATCTGGTAACGGTGAGTCCCGGCCAGTGAACACCACGTTTGTGTAGCGCCCTGTTATCAAATACTATGTGTAGGTTGTAGACAGTGTTATGCCCTGAAAATTAATAGACAACGAGAACTAATTGCGCTCAACAAGTGTGTGAAGTTTGGAGAAGTTACGTTGCCGACATCACCCACAATTCAGTAAGTAAAGACAAACGTTGTATTCAATAGCCAGCCCCAAGCGGGCAGGCAGACCTCAGACTTGTCTGTCTTATCTATCCCCTCCCTCACTAAGGCCACTGTCTCTGTACAGGGCTCTCGAGCTCCACGTCGCGGTTCGAGGCTCGCAGTTTTTTTTTTTTTTTTCACTCTATTAACTATTACTACCATCAAGTGATATCTAGCGGAGGTAAAGGCGAGCGAAGGGGCGGACCCATGACCCCTCCAAAAGACAAGAGGAGACACCGGTCAGCGACCAGAACCCTCACGGAGCGAAACGATGCAATGTCAACCCGCCCCAGCACCTCACAGGGCGTGACCTCCCATCCCTCTACTAGCGCCCCCCTCGCCATCACAGCTTCCTGAACAGAATTCCCAGTCAGAGGAACAATCGCGTTTTGCCACTCACAACCCCTTCCAAGCCCTTCAGGACGTGGAAGGCGAAAATATGGAAGAAGATTCAGCAGTTCCTCGAATAATTCTACCACCGCCTATATTTGTTAGAAATCTGAACGACGTTAGACTGATATGCTCCCAGTTGTACGAGCGAGTGAGGCCTGGCAGATATTCGTGTATCAATAGGCAGAGATACCAAAATAATCCCTGACAGCCCAGACACCTATAAAAAAATAATACATTGCCTAAGGGAAACGAATGCGCAGCCCTACACTTACCAGCTTAAAGAAGATAGGGCTGTAAGAGTGGTGATTCGACATCTACACCACACAGCTTCTCCTGACTTCATCAAGGAGGAATTGACTGACTTGGGAGGGGAATAAGCCGATCCCAGAGAGGGGAGACCTCTACCTCTAAAACACCCCTGTCAATATTCTTTGTGGACCAGGAGCCTACGCCCAACGTGCAAGAGATCTACAGCTTGACCTCGCTCTGTCACTGCAGAGTAAGAGTCGAGAAGCCTCATCCTCGTCGAGATATAGTACAATGCTACAAATGCCAGCAGTATGGCCATACAAAAGCCTACTGTGAATACTCTCTAAGGTGTGTCAAAAGTGGAGGCGCTCACATAAGTACGAGCTGCCCTAAATCCTGCAACATCCCAGCTACATTTGCGCTGTGCCAAAGAAAATCACCCTGCCAACTACAAAGGCTGTCAGGTGTACAAAGAGCTGAAACAGCCGACCCTGCCTACTCGTCAACCACAGACTACAGCTCAGGTTCGTAAAGTGGTAACTCCGCCCTCCAGAGTTGTCGAGCCAGGACTGTCCCACACTCGAATGACTCAGGATCATCCCAGACAAGACGAGCCACAACCACAAACGCTTCCCCCGCCCAGGAGGGAGCGACCTGCTATCTTTAACGTCCCAACTCCGCCCTCGTATATTGATCTCCACACCTAATTTCACTCCTTCTTCTCACAACTTATCTCCCTCATAACACCAATATCCCTCCTGCCCAACTTGGTCACCAAAATAACCCTACCAGTACCCACACCATGATTCCCCAATCCAATAATTCCTTTTCTATCCTCCTACGAAATGCTGACGGCATCCGGACGCATACTGACAAATTCAAACTAGTTCTCGACAACAAAAAAGTAGACGTAGTTTTACTGACAGAAACACGAATAACTAAACAAAATAATCTAAAAATTACTAGCTATCACACTTATAGGACAGACCATCCTGACAGGCGAGCTCATGGTGGAACTGCACCTGTCCAATACCATGGAGACTGAGGAGTTTCTGGACATGCCATTACCTATGTCTTTAACACTCAAAGCAGTAACACCTTCCGAGGTTAAGTATATAATCTCTCGTCTGCCAAAGCGCAAATCACCCGGATATGATTTAATCACCGTAATCTTAATAACATTTTCCGTAATCTTCCCAAGAAGGCAATTACATTCCTTACCTACATCTATAATTGTATACTCCGAACTACACACTTCCCACTCCTAAGGAAATATTTCGACATAGTATTATTTCCCAAACTTGAAAAACCACCACATTATCCTTCGTCCTACCGTCCTACAAGTCTCCTCCTTCACTTTCTAAAGTATTCAAAAAAAATCTGTTTAGGATTCGGCAAGGATTATTTTACTACGATTTATACTAAGTGGAAGCGGGAGTTCCTCAAGGTAGTGTGATTGGACCTATCCTATTCATCCTGTACACTGATGACATCCCTACCCATCCAAGTACCCTCTTAGCTCTATTTTCGGACTACAAAGCTATCCTATCCTCCCATCCCGATCCTAAAACTGCTTCTAAAAATCTACAAGATCACCTCGAAAAAATCAAACAAGGATGTAGCAAATGGAGAATAAAAATCAATGAAGCAAAATGCGTTCAAGTTAATTTCTGACTGCGGAAATAAGACTTCCCTGAAATTGTGAAATTTAACAATATCCCTTTATCATATTCAAACTCCGTTCGTTACCTTGAATTCCATCTTGACTCGTGAGTCAAGTCATCTTACATGGGGCGAACACACTAAAATTAAAAGACAAGAACTCTATCGACGATTTGGGCGTCTATACGGACTCATGAATAAGAACTCCAATCTTACAATAGAAAAAAAACTGACGCAATACCTTATTACGACCAATCTGAACTTACGGAGTAGAAATCTGGGGCATCGGCAAGCCATCCAACATCCAACGAATCCAGTTCTTTCAATCCAAAACCCTGAGAATAATCGCAAATACTCCCTATTACGTATCCAATTCACCTCCTATTTATTTTAAAAAGAATGTAATAAGTAAATAAAGGTTGTAAAAAAATTTAAAAAAAAGCTTGTGCAATATAAGGTTTCATTGTAGAACCAGTTTTTGGTCTTCTATCTATCTTTTATAAAACCTATAATTAGTTATGGCTGTGTTAATCCTACGCAGCCATAATCAATTTTTTTTCACTACATCCTCTGTGATAATCGCGGTCATCTTGAATACGTTGAAGAAATATTATAAAAGTTTCTTGTGCGATTTGGTTTGATAAAATTCTAAAAATTTAACATCATTATCAACCTAAAATTTGACAAGTCTGAGAAATTTTATGGGAATCAGCAAAGTGTTTCAGGACAAATCTGGTGACGACCAAGAGCTGAAGTCAGCTGCGCCTGGAAATCCATACAGTTCATCACAGGACTTCTTAATGACCTTTGACAGAATTCCTGCTATTCAATTTAGAATTGTTCCTTTTGCTTTATATTTTGTATTAGAGTGTTAGAATTCTACGTTATTATCCTGATCCTTACTGCTTGATTTATTGTGCACTCGATAGATCACAACATCCTTATATGTATTTCCCTTCTTATATGAAGTGTCACCTCCTTGTGCCTCAGGCTGACAACTCCTCTCCAAAAACAAATCAGTGTTGAGGAAGACAGTACTCGCTCTTATTGTAGTTGTGCTCCTTAGAGGACATTCTCCTAGGACTGAATCTCAGCAATCCTCATCAGACAAGTCCAGCAGAAGTGTCACCTCCTTCTGCCTCAAGCTGACAACTCCTCTCCAAAACAAAGCTGCCCCGACACGGAGGCAGAGCGAGGAGCGGACTCCATTATTCATATGGGAAATGTTGTCTGACCACGAGCGGACCTGGGGGAGCAAACGAAAGCTGTGTCCTCTCAGCTGACAGCCGTCCACGGCCGAGTGGAGAGTCGTGTCCATCCCCTATATTTAGAGCCACTCTCCTGAATATTCAATAACCGCTGTACATTTACAAAATCTTCCCCATCATCCCCCTAAAGCCACCTTTCAGATGCATCCAACTAAATACGTGTATATATATACTAAAATACTGCCACGTTATCGTCATAGTATGTTTGTACAAGAACAAAACGAAATATCAAGCTGTCCAAAGAACCTAGTAGATTTGTATCTATCATTAACAATATATATGTTTATAGTGTTTATTCTTTGAAAACCACTTGACTTGAGAAAGGATATATTTTCTCCAACGTTTGCAGTTGTACATCTCTACAAGTCTTCAAAGTCAGAAGCAGAAAATTTAATCAGCTTCCATGTCATTCCAATGAAAATGAAACAGATCTTATTGGCTCATTTTACATGCATTAGTCAGTTATAAAAGAGGTCCTTTAAAGTTATTTTTTTTAAATAATTCTCGGCCACATCCCCCTTGCATTCTCTGTCACATACCATCATCAACATGGAACGGAAAGGGAATCGAATCTTCGTCATCTCAGTCCTTTACACAGGAGCTGCGGAATCAAAACCGATTTCTCATGTCCAATTAAAGATGGTTGCAAATAAGAATAAATGAGGAAATTTAATTTAAAACCAAAAAGAACAATTAATATGAACAGTTTGGCGGTCCGTTTTGTATTTGATTGTTTTCATATAAGGGCTGGAAAGTTAGAGTGGGGGGAAGCGCTCACTAATTCTATTTACATTCGTAAATATCTTCTTTAAAATCCGTTGAAGAAAATAATAAAAAAATAATTAAAAATAAATAAAAATAA
>KZ809555.1:22262-42251 GCA_000696205.2 Oncopeltus fasciatus
AATATATTTAGGCATATGATAAAAACAGTTTCATTGAAGTCGCTTTCATCACATATACAAGTTTGTAGAGACAATTACAAAGAAATTAATAGATTGAAAAAAATGTGAAGAGACAAAGGGTATAGAGGTAGGAAGCTGGTGCTTATAGAATTGCCCTGGAGGAAAGTGGAGAGAAAGAAATGATGTATGAAAATCAGACCATTTGTAATTACCGAAGTTGGTGGTCTATTTCAGAGTTTAGTTACAGAGAAGAACTCAATAAGAGTTGTTCATATAAGAATAATCTAGAGTTTGTATAAATAATAAATAAATTTACTTGTCTTAATCTAGTTTTGGAATATTACTCTGAAATACACAGAAGATTCGTATAGAATATATTGTATTATATATGTAAAAAGTCTCTCCCTTATGCATGTAAAGACAGCTAACAAATAAATAAATAAGATATGTATATCTGTATATAAACACACACACACACGCACACACATATATTTGCCTGATTTTATTATTCCGTGCTGTGACTGACCATGATTAAACTTAAAATAATTTACTAATTATGTTAAAGATTACTGGGAGATTTACTAAGTTTAAGGGTGTGATATATGTATATATCCACTAAAAATCATTATAATCCTTTGATAGCATAAAATTTAATTATTCATAATTACTCAGTAAATCTCCCAGTAATCTTTAACATAATTAGTAAATTATTTTAAGTTAATCCAACTTAAAGAAATTATCTAAGACCNCAATAAAGCTGAAATGTGTGCAAGCGAACGCTCCGGTATGGCCTGGAGGAGATGAGCTATTTCGAACCGACAATGTCACAGGTAATGTAAACACTTCCAAAGAGCCTTCTAAATCTTATAGCCCCATCCTGATAGGGCTTTTACGGTCTAGGTTCCTTTTCTTCTGCTCCTAAAATTTGGCAAGTGTATTCCCCAGCATCACTTTGCTTGACATCTTCGATGATAATAGTATTTTCTGCATCCATTTTGATTCTTGGGTCGGTGGTTTGCTTAGTATAGTCAAAGTAAAGAGGGGTTTCACCTTTCCTCCACTGGATCACTGCAGAATCTGAAATGATCATTTTATGAATAACATCCAACTATAAATGAAGCCCATAAAACTATAATGTTTCAAAAATCAATTTCCTTAAGGAAAGAATGTATATAAGAAACAAGAAAGGTGGGTGAAGCAATTGTTTTTATCTGTTAAGTACATAACTGTCTTGAAAATATTCAGAAGAAAAATTAATGCATGCTGCTTATAGTAATGATATCTATAATCTAATAGAAAATAATGTGGTTTATTTAAGTGTTCCTGGAGTACAGTTTATTAAAATTGAAAGATTACCAGAATTATAAATATCATTGACTGATGTAACTCTGTGAGTGTAGCAAAAATGGATATGGAGCAGCGCAAAAAAAAAAAATCTGAAATAAAAGATGCTAAAATCCTGGATTTGTATGATATAAATTTGTCTAATGTAATAGCTAGACGAATTTCTAAATTCTTTCAACTTTTTAATCTTTTGTGTCCTTCAAAATTACTGGCAATAGAGTAATGTATTAAAACAAAAGCATAATGATCAGTGAATTCCTACCTCCCACATTGTGAAGAGCAAAATCCAAATATCTGGGACTTCACAGGCCTTAGTTACATGCTTCACACTAAATAGAGTGAATAAGATTTTATTTTGGCAAAAATTCATAATTTTTTATAATCAACATGACCATTATAACCTCCCCAATTTATAATAAGAGATGTAAAGAATAATAACAGATTACATTTTGCCATGAACATTATATGGTTTGAATGAAAATTGAAATGGATTAGCTATATAACTTTATAAATATAATTTTATTTTAATTTTCTTATAACATTACAATTAGTAGTTAACAATAAAACATATATTCCTTAGTGTAAAACTATCAGCCTGGATGAAAGCATCAAGGAATTTAAATCGTACAGGGAGCTAGAAAATTACTATTCAAATAAACAATGAAATGTGGGATTACTTTACCACAATTATCATCATGATTTGAACACTAAGGAATTATTTATTAGTAGAAGATGAGGTATATTATAAGCAAGAGTGTATTAAACACCAGAGAGGAAAACATTAAAATCAAAACGATAAAAATATTTCGGACAATTAGTAATAAAATTTATTTANTTAAAAATCTCTCTTTACAACTCTCATTCTCTTTTCAGCCCTGAAGAAGCCATCACATGATGTGCGAAAGCTCGGCAAATAACAACAATTTGACTCAGTCCAACCCGGAAGATGAAATGGTAAAATTTATTTATTTAAAAATATAAACATATTTATGAACAAAATGATATTATAGAAATTTCATAATAAGAAGAGGTATTAATTAATGAGAGGAGGTATTATTATTTCATTATATAATTATTCTTTACATAATGTAAAAAAAAAGACTCACCCCTATTTTGGACCTCGCAGCGAAGATGGAGAGTGCCCCCTGGTCGACTCTTAAGGGGTCCTCCCTGATTCAGGATCTTCACAGGCAACCCCGCTGTATCATCCTCATCATCAGCTCCCGCCTCATCATCATTGTAATTATAGTCTTCACAGAAGCCTAAAACAAATATTCACATGTTATATTTATTATAATGAATAAAATCAGATCATTGAAAGCTATTGGTAAAGAAAACAAAAGAGAATAAACAAGCTTAATTAATATTAAATAATTTTCTATCATAAGAGCTCTTAATACAAAAGAATTGTGTTATCATGTCATAAACAAGTGTTTTAACTTAGTTATGACAAGGGCTAGGAAAGTTTGTGGCATGCAACACTCATTCTCCAAAAATAAATGTTCAAACCCTAAATTTATTGTTGCTGACATAAAAAACAAAAAAACAAATAAAGACGATAACTTTCATTTCACAGTAATTATCTTTTTTAGAAACTTAAGAAAGTCATTTAAAATTAATACTGTAATCATTGCTTCAAGTCAACAGAAAAAAAAATTATAACAACAAAAATTATAACATAAATTTTATGAGTATGATGAATGACAATAAATCCTGCTTGCAGTTGAAACAGTAAAGCGATATTTTAATTTACATTAAATTAAGAGTAAGATATTATCTAAGGTGGCTCATATACTGAAATTATTAAGAGGAAATCACATATTCCCAAAAGAGGGAAACATTAATCAAATATTTTCAATATTAAGTTTTATTTGTAAGCTACATTGATCAAACAAAAACTACGTGAAGCATTTTCATAAGAAAATCAACATAATTTTATCATAATTATTTTTTTAAATTGGACATATCTCCCATTTAACTGCAACATAAGTTTTGATTAAGCAAACTAAAGAATTTAAAATAATATAGTTTACAAACTCTATTAATAATTTAAACTCCCAAAGAAAAATAGAATACATAGGCATTTCTTTAAGTTTGTCTGTCACATATAGTGTGTAACACTGGAGATGCAGCTGTGTTAGAGAGAATTTTTACTGTGTGATCTAAAAAAAAACTACTACAATTCACAAATAGCTTTGCTAAATTTGAAAACATAAATTCTATTTTTCTTTGGAAATTCTGAAACCCAGCTGCCATTATTCAATTAGCTGACCTGCAAAACACTTTACATACATTGATTATAATCAGAGCAGACAATGAATCTATATCTAGAATACAGGACAGATTGAATATTTTTAATAACCTAAGAATGTTGGGGAAAGTCTGGCTGGCTAAATACTGTTTTGATTTGAAAGTTCCGGTATAATTTCCTCAACCTGAATAAATGTCTCATAAAACTGTTATTGAAGTAATCATAGAGATGTTAAATTCCTTTAAATAGATACATACACTTTTGGTTAAAAACGAAAATTGCAGTTTTATATTCTGACATTAAAGTTATAAATAATTTATACTTCGTTTCAAATAACAATTTTCCATCTGAAATGGTGAAAAACAAAGTTTGGTGAAATTGCAGGAATATTTATTATGATTGATAAAACAGATTATTATCCTGTCAAATTCCCTAGGATTTGATTAGTTTGGGCCACACTGTAATCATCAGGTATCAGTTAGAAATGGTATGAAGACAAATCTCTTCCATTAATTATTTATGCTTGAAGAAGCGTTTACCCCAACTCAACAAATTAGGTGGTTGAGAATTCCAGTGGATTATTTGCAGGTGAAGACCTAAGAAACTAGGTTAGCTGCTGAAATCCATGGAAAGACAAACGGGGAAGTAGTTTTTAGGTGCCTTCAATAAAGCTGAAATGTGTGCAAGCGAACGCTCCGGTATGGCCTGGAGGAGATGAGCTATTTCGAACCGACAATGTCACAGGTAATGTAAACACTTCCAAAGAGCCTTCTAAATCTTATAGCCCCATCCTGATAGGGCTTTTACGGTCTAGGTTCCAGATGGCTTCGGGTACGAGGTTCGCCTCCCTTGGGCAAATCTTATGGAAAACCAGGAAGAACGATCTTTGTTTAAAGCCAATAACCGCTACTTTTAACTTCACCTTATTTCGTAATGCGACCTTTATAGTCATGAAAAGCAATTTGTTGAAGAAACTGTTTCTATATATGAATATACCTTGTTTGTGACTTTTTGATTTTAAACTAAGAGCAGTATATTACTGGCTTATTTTTTGAAGGCAATAAAATTGAAATTGAACTCGATTTGAGATAAAATATTGTGGCCTTTCCATTGATATGTTACTTATTAAAAAGGTATTAACCAACAAAAACGGTACAAATTATTGTTTTTTTTATTTAAAAAAAAGATCTGTGTTTCAGTTAAGAAGAATGTATAATAATACTATAATAAATAAATACATTACGACTTATTAAAAATTTCGTTCTTTATCTATTAGAGAAATATGATCTGTAAAATTTCGTAAATGCAAATGTATATTATATATGTACATATATATATATACACTCATACACGGTCCAGCGTCCGACATTTTAAAATAAAGGAAATGAATGCGGTACTTGAGCTTCACTCCACAAGTCGATGAATGAGTGGCTGGTTGAATCTGTCGAGGAGGGTAGGTTGGAGTGAGAGATCCAATATAAAATCGTAAAATCTTTATTATTACAAAATAAAGTGTAGAACATAATAGGTTTAAAATATAATTATCTAAAGTTTTTATTTTCTTTAAAATTCAAGGGGGAAAAAATGAAATTAGAGCAAGATATTTAAAAATGCAAATTCCAGAGTTACCCGAAACCCTCCATTTTAAAATATATAAATTGTGGTCAGTACTCGGACATCGTTTTACAAATTGTTTTATAATTTATACTAACGATTTAAATGGAATGAGTAGAAGGGGTAGTATACAGAAAGATCAAATTAAAAAATAGGTATTATTTTCATAATTATAAGTGCTATGAAAAAAATATGAAACCTAAATATAAAAATTTAATTTTTTTCATTTATATTATGCAAAATTTTTACAAAAGGCATACAGGAAGGTTGATATTTAATAATTAAGTAATATGATTGAGCCTCTTCCCCCACCACGCCGCTATCCCCAGAGGTATAAAATTGTATAGCCTGAGATCATACCTAAGAATATACCTAAGAAATATGCCTAAGAACCGTACCTCTTGTATGCATCTTTCTTTTGACTTTTAAGGCCATTTTAGTCATTTTTGATCATTTACCATATATTCTCCTTGATGAAAGATGGATATACTATAGTTAGTATAGTGAGGAATTTGCACAGATTGCGCTCGATCTAATCTCGATAATACTGTAATAATCTATAACAACTGTAATATTCTATTATTCTGAACATTGCAAATGTGACATTAAAACATTGACTGATCTATAATCAAGCAAAAAATTTATATTTTCGCTTCTGAATTGTTATGCCCCCCTTCTGAAGTACACATCCACGTACTTTGATTTTATTTTTAATATACATAATAACACATCATTATTAAAATTTTAAACAATAAATATGACTTAAAAATTTTTTTTTCTGTTTAAGCCTTCTTTTGAATTAAAAAAATCCACGCTCTCAGATTTTTAATAAGGATATAAATACTATTATGATAGTAGCCTTAAATGGGTCATATAATAATAGACCAAGGAATAACATAAATTAAGAAAAATTTTTAATTTTTCCCCCGTTTTTAAAGTATTCTTCCTCCTCTTCTATTTTTGTCTAAAAACTACAGAATTTTTCTAAGATGATTTTAGTTGGGGTTCGGTCAAGGTAGATCCAAAAAACACAAGTTTTTTTTTTACAGAATTTTTCTTCAAGTCAAGTATTACCTTTTCTTTGAATTTAATTGTGATTTTCACAAAAAATAGTGGCTTACAGAAACCCAATACTCATATGTAGGAATGGAAATTCATAGAGATGTGAAGATTTGTTAATCTTAAGACTTAAGATATTTGTTGAAACGCGAAAGCTAATTTTTAAATATTGCTATAATCATATTATAATATAATTATTTAAATATTATAATTTAAGTAAAACTATAATAATGATGTGTAAAGTTAGTATTACCATGATCATATAAACAGGCACGTACATTTTACCTGATATCTTAACATTTACTAAATGGAAACTTATGGGGTGCTGTGGGGATTCATTCCTCAAAATAGTTGAATACAATATTTAAAATTAGTTATTATAGAGCTGGGGGGTTCTCCGACTTCCTCAGCACTGTTATGGCGGGCCTAGAAGAGACTGAAGAGGAGGCACTTGCCACAGGCCAAACATCAGCTCATCGTTAGGCTTTTGTTCAGACAATCGAGTCAATGTTTTCACTTTAACTATTATTACTCGTGCACAATTAAGTACCGTTTTCCACCATGGACAATGAAACCACACACCTCTATTATTGAACAGAGGGTTATTATTAACTTCTACAGGACAATGGGTCCGCCATATTGCACGGCAATGGGATCTTCCACCTCCTTCCAGCAAGGAGCATCGTCTGGGGATCATACAAATCCCGGGGCAGGTGGAGAAGATTTTCCTGCTAGTACTCTAAAGAATTAATTTCCAACATGGAACCAAAAAGTTTGAATTCCAAGTCGGGAGGGAAAATAGATAAGATACACTGAAAAAATTGTGTTATAATTTGAATTTCTTCATTATTTGTCAGAGAAACGTTATATCAAATGTATAATACACAAACAAAAATTTTACATACAATTCATCTTTATCTTCCGCTCTGCTGAGCACAAGGAATCAATCACTTCCTTGCTTGCTTTTTCTTCATCTCTAACATTTCTTTCTTCTCACAAGCTTTTTTCTCTGTATAAAGACAAAAAGTATTTGACCAAACAGTACTGTACACGAGTATTTCCCTCAAGAATTATAACGATGACGGTTATAAACGAGGAATGCATTTTTCTGACATAGGCGCTGAAATAATGAGATAACCAAAATAAGATGGTTTTTCGTTGATCTATACCATAAAATTATTGAATTATAAACACCACCTAAAAGCTGTTGTAAATAATTTTTGTATAAATGGCTATAATTATTATAGCTTAAATATAAAGAAAATACAATTTTTCAGAAAGTAAAATATAATTATCTTTTGTAATGCTATCAAAATTAAAATTACTTTCCGATTTTGTCACGAAATATGGAGAAAACCATTTGCTCTCTTAAACCACCCCTCCTGATCGACAGGAGGCCGTTCCATTTCAATCGTTAACTATATTATCTATTTGTTTTATACTGCAAATTTTAAATATAGATAACAATATAAAATATATAGATACCGGTTTCTATACAAGTGTGCAGACTTTAAATTTCTATCGTGTACTGCAATGAGAGATAAGAAATTTCTAAAAAGAAGTTGGCACATTTGGGCATACATTTACAAATTTTCAAGGAACATATTTTAAGACTCTTAAAAGTATGATCGATGAGTAATTGAATTATTTTCTTTTATCAGGATTTCGGTACCAATACGAATAGCTCCGTTTCCATAAGGGGAATCTGCTAAAATCGCGATACATACATAGGAAAGTTCATTAGCTGCACTTCTGTCGACAACATATTGCAGATCAAGGCTAGGATTCCGTTATACTCAAGTCAATTTGGGAGTTAGACTTTAGCCAGTTATAGAGCCAGTCTAGAGATAGTTATGTAAACACCACTGGATGAGAGATAATGGTGACTGACGTTGCTGATAAGAGTCGAGGGAGTCTATCACTTCATTATCCAATTCTGAGGCTGGCTCGTTTACCGCTCTCACTTTAGCACGTGGTGGCCGGGGTTAACGGTCTGGCAGACACGGTACGGCACTCAGGACCTACAGCGCTGAAGATGGGGTCGCTGTCTTCCTTCGGAGGGTTGCGACGTTAACGGGAGATGTGTCCCTGGACACTGTCCTCTCCCCCTAAGCGAGGGGTTGCTCTGAATTCCTTGGATTCCATTATATTCATTGTGCACCAAACGCAACCTCATCATGAACCATTCTGAGAAAAAAAAAAAAAAAGATTCTTTGCTATGTAAACCAAACAGTTTTCCCAGTTCAGCTGGCCACACTAAAGATGCATTGACATCAAATTAACGATGATTTATATCTAGATCCGAAAACAAAAAACCAAAAAAGAAAATTATGTAAACTCGTTGTCAAACGATGGCCTCCAGATGACCCTCCAAATTTTAAACTTAAATATTTATTAAATATACTGAAAATGTTATGCAACGTTATATATTCTTTATATGCAGCTAGTGACATCCAGACCGGTAGCACATCCGATATAAATGGATATCATCAGCGGATGGTGAGATAAAATAAAATAATGAAAAAGTCTGGCGCGCAAGAGCTACAAATCTATGCAGATTTCATTACAGACAGATCAGAAGTAAATGAGGAAGGCAGAGGAATGGGGTTTGACCACTGAACTTTGCTCTAGCCTGGTCGGGAAGATTGACTGAGGGAAACGCTCACCCATCTTAGTTACATTTGCAAATTTCTTTCTTAACATGTGATAAAAAAAACAAACGTTATAAACAAAAGGAGAGTTTTTTTGACCGTAAATATTATTATTAGATTATTTTAGTTGGGGTTCGGTCAAGGTTGATACAAAAAAAATACAAATTTAACAAAAGTGAATTTTTTAAAAATATTATCTGCCAACGATTCGGCTTACATTGTAAGCCGTCTTCAGAGCTGCCTATCATGAAGACGAGAGAGGATGTCCTGTCCCTAAGTTCACATTTCCATGACTATGGTGGTAGTCATAGCCCTGAAGATGGCTTACAATGTAAGCTGAAACTTCGACAGATAATCCTTTATTAAAAAATACATTTTTTTAAATTTGTATTTTTTTTGTATCAACCTTGACCGAACCCCAACTAAAATTATCTAATAATAACGTTATTAATGTTTAAAAAAAAAAAAAGTTAATTTAATGCATTGAAAATTACATTAAACGCTACTCACATGCTATAAATTATTTTTAAACTCAGCTAACAATGAGGACATTAGGATTGTAAGTTATAGCTTTATCCTTAACCCCTCCTTTCCCTAATTTAATTTAAAAAAAAATAATTTTTTCAATAGTTTGCAATGGAAATTCTAAATACCTAATTTGGTTCCTATATTTTAAAAATTAGAGGAGCCTTCCAACTCTGAAAGTTACATTTTCCAATATATTTTCAATATAGTTTTTATTTAATGTTATATAATATAGATATTATAAAGTTACATTTGACATCTAATTTGTGCTATATATTTTTTTCATAACTATAATATAATAATGAAAAGCTTTAAAGTTTGATCTTCTATATCCTCCCTCTTCCACTTCAGCCACTACAGTCTCCTCCAATTGTTTAATAAATTAAAAGCTAAAGTATTGAACTTGGGTTCATTACTATAAAAATCGTTTGGGAAGTGTATCCCATTAAAAACAATAGGAAAGGTCCATCCAAAGTGAAAAATTCCACTGTTTTGGTATGTTTTATTTGCAGGAAGTGGTGGCGTAGACGAAATATTATCCCGGAAGGAGAACTTCAATTCCTATATTTGACTGCATGCAGTAACTCAACCAAGCATCTGATCCTCACACAGGGGACAGTAAACATCAGAAGAGCAAACACCGCTCCGAAAGGGCGTATCGAAAGGAAACCCCAGGAATATTAAGTTATCCTGTTTTGGGGCCATGTCAGAATTTATGGCGGACAGCTGTCACGGACGACTCTCACAGGAGTCGCTTGCTAAGGCCTACTCGTAGCTGTACACCGCAACAGTACCATAGTTCTTCACCCTAAAACTACTGGGTTTTTAAAATATTTTTCTGCAGATGTATCTAAACAAATCCACAAAAAAAAAAAAAAAAATGTGCAAATAAAAACACTCCTAATCAGATTTCCAACCTTCCATTAAAGATTCAAACAGATTAGGGTAAATGACTAATATATAAATAACATAATTAGTAGTATATGTATGTCATTTCACAACTTAGTAATGGGTTATTCATATTTAAGATTTTAAAATGAAATATTAGAGACATTGTGAATATGAAAGGTAAGACAATTAATTTGATAATGATGAAATGAACTAATTGTGGCATTATTACATTCAATATCCGACCTAAAGAGTTTATTAATATCTATGTGTTTATTATTGATGAGAAAGAAAAGAAAAAAAAAATTACTTCACGCAGGAGTTGCGTAAACAAGGCGAATTCTTCAGCTTCACAGATGATGAATATTTAATTTGATTGACAATAATTCATTCAGCCTTTTTTGTTTCATTTAAAAGCGATAAGTCAAATTTAATTAAGAAAACAGTTAATTGAGCCTCTTAGATCATTAAAATGAAATTTTTGATAGAAGTAAATCCAACTGCTATTTTTCAATTCCTTTGTATAACTTCTTAAATATTTGTCCACGTAGGCTTCGACGGTCGTCAGATTCTTAAATATTTTCATTTATTTTATTTTAAATCTAACTCAAGTTTCATTGTTTTAAAGTACACATTATGCTCTTTGCATCGAAAAACTTTTTTTATTTTTTATTTTTCCAGCAATTCCCCGCTAAATCAATTAAGAACTGAGTCGTTTTTTCTTCATTCGAAATCACCATTTTATATAAAGAAAAAAACACACACATTTGTATATGCATTTTAGAGACTACTGTTTTTATGTATAGTAGGTAGTATTGGAGAAAATATCGATAAACTTAGAAAAATTTATCATGGTAACAACGTCAAAGTTATATACCTTAGGGGTACGAAAAAGTTAAAAAAGGTTTACAGAGAGCTATGTGTCAAAGAGTCAAAAAATGAAAATATTTTTTGTTTGAAGAAAAGCTATAATTATGTCATGAGTTATTGAACATAAAGTAATTAACAAATTCAGTTTACAATTACTATTTAGTGAAGTATTATCAATTATAATTCTGTCATTAGAAACGCTACCAAAAAATAACCTTTATTTATAACAGAATGAAAACCTACATGTTATCAACTACTTCTATACACAGTTCTACTCAGCCCTAACAGTGAAAGTTTTCTTAGAATTACAAAATATTGTACATTATTTGGCAACAAATCTTGGTAATAGATTCATCAATTCTTAATACAGCTTTGTGGTAACTCTCATATATATATATATTAACAATNAGATCCAGTAGTCCTGGCAAGCACAGGTCGCTATTTCTGACGGGAGTTTCCGCCGATGCAAAGGAGGCACCTGCCTGTGGGCTTTCCTAGCTTCGGAGCATCAGATTTCATGCAGAGAGTAATAGATGACGTCCAGAAATCCACAGAAATAGCACTGCCCAAGTCCTAATTACGATTCAGATTGATTCGTACACGAAGATTCGAATCCATTCGTCCTTCCTCTGGTTTTATTTCAATCCCATGTTATAGGCTATTGTTTTCTACAGCTATCTCTTCCTTTATTTCTTATTTTCTATTAGCCAGTAGTTTTCAATTGTTCCGAGTCCTTTGTTCTTGAAACAATAGAGAAAGCAAAATAATAAACTTCAATTAAATCAAAGAGAGAAATAGACTGAGCTTATGATGACTTCTGTAGTTCCCAAGGTGAAGGTCAAGAGACGAATATACGCATAGATTAAATAATTGTAGAGTAGATTCTAGTGCTAAGAGTTCAATGTAAAATCCTGCTTGAAGAATGGCAAACAAAATCTCATGAGGAATTGTTTTTTGAATGGGGAGTAAAATAAATATGCCAGAAAAAAAATTAAATATTATTTTATTTATAGATTCCGAGTTTTGGCTTGTGATGGGAGCCATCATAAGGGCTTTAGTGACGTACAGAAGAATCTCCAGTGGAGATGAATATAATACACATAAATACATATAATTTATACAAATATATAAATACATATAAGACGTCACATAACTCATTGATGGCTGATAATGACTAACATTTTAAGTCATGCCAGTGACTCCTGACAAACTTATTCAACCATATCCCCTTGATTAATGTTGTTTGAACAAAACATTGCAATTGCACAGTATTGCAAAGATAAACTTCAGTAGACTCCATGACTCCAATGACTCAATGACTCCATTGAATCGATTCGCTCTTTTATTACACTAATTAATAAAAAGTTTTTTTGTTTTTGTTTATTAATTCATTTTTATATTTAGAGATGTGAAATAGTGCTCTCAACTGATTTCAAGGTAATGCTCTCCTTGAATAGAGAAAAATATAATAAAATAATGTTACAATAAAGTTGTTTTCACAATAATACTGCAGTGATAAAGCCATTTTACTGATTTAAAGTCTTTCTTCAATAAGGACGTTATAAATTATAAGTGTGGTTGACTGTAGAAAGAAGGATTAAAATAATGATATTAAAAAAATAGTAGCAAAAATAAAAATGAAAGTGTTCTAATTAAATGAATAAAAATAATAAGTAATTAAAGTAATAAATGTTTTGAGGAGGAGATAGTCGGGATTCGGTCAAAAGTTTATTATTAAATAAAAACAAATTGGTGAACTAACATGGTTTTATTTATACCAAGGTTTAGGCTAGAATTTCGGGCTTTCTTAACGGCTAGAAGAATAACGAAGGGAGAGAGAAACCCATGGTAACTGGGGTACTAAATGAAGTTTGGGAGATCCCTAAAAAATGTTGTATGTGTAAAAATGAAGTAAAATATCTCTGTTATTCGTGACGTCACTACTGGGGAACGCAGCTTCTTGGTGAACCTCACTGCTAGCTGACCGGAGTGAGGAGTCCGTAACAAATGACCTCAAATTACAACTCGATTGTGGATGAGACCCATACGGGGGATATGGCCCACTTTGGCAGCGTCCACTACCGAGCAGGAGGGAATTCGAACCGCGTAGGGAGTTGAGTAATTCCACAATAACTCTGAACAAGCAGATGCGAGGTCTAAGGACTTCTCACAACGGCGCCTGATCAATCAACCAATTGTTAGGACCACAGACCAAACCATCGACAATAATCAAGCGGTAATGGGTACCAGGGAGAAGTAAAATCGTTACATCAGTAATTTACCGTAGTGTTTCAAGGAAAACATTTCTTCTTATCTGGTTAATTGATTGCCAAAAAGGCATTATCACAAATTTACAGGCGAGGCCATCCTATAGGGCACTCCATAGGGCTTCTTAACTTTTAGCAACAGATAGATTGATCTTTCAATACGTAGACGAGCAAGATGGCAGCCCATGAGTAACAGCTGATCTATTTAACCCAGAAACCTAACCTCCCACCTGCATGATTTAGTTTAAGAGAGGTATCGCGGAGGGGAGGAGGGGGCTGCTTCTATGCGATTTTTGCGACGAAGAAATCCGTGTAAAATAAAGAGCCAGCCACAGGACTGATTGCGAGCTGTTGTTTGAGAATTACTGATTAAAAAGATGTAGAACTAATTCTCTGTATTAATCACAAGGTAAAAAGCCTCTCTCGAATACCTACTGTTACAACAGTACGCAAAAAATATAGTCTATAGAATAAAATAAAATACAGTCAACAGAATAAAAATACAGTTTAGTTCTTCACACAGAGATGTGACCGTAAACCTCTCTTGGAGATCTCTCCGGACATCACTATCGCCCTAATGATGACTTACAAGTTAAATCGAAACGTCGGCAATAATAAAATAAATACCCAACTATTTTGGAGCAATTTACTTTTCTCATCCTGGCCGAAACCCTGACTAATTTCTCCAGCAGAATGAAAGTTCTCAAATTTCCAGCACTGAATTATATTTATTTGACTATATGTTTTAATTTATATATAAACATTTTTCAAACCTATGAATACGTCGATTAATGTAATAATCGATTCCTTGTTTCTGCTTTGACATCTCATTCGTTGGGGGAAGCGTCAAAATGATGAGGGTGTCATGAATGAGGGATCAGACACTGGCGTCTTCCACCGTAGACGTTGACAAAGCCTTGACAAGGGGCTGTAGGAACACATGTTCCGCGCGGTGGGCAGACATCCTTTGAACCGTCAGCCGGACCGCGTCACGTCAGATCCAGTAGTCCTGGCAAGCACAGGTCGCTATTTCTGACGGGAGTTTCCGCCGATGCAAAGGAGGCACCTGCCTGTGGGCTTTCCTAGCTTCGGAGCATCAGATTTCATGCAGAGAGTAATAGATGACGTCCAGAAATCCACAGAAATAGCACTGCCCAAGTCCAAGATGCGAACGGCTTTCCAGGTTCAGAGAATACCATTTACTTATTAGCAGGAAGAAATTAGTAGTGATACTGTTTAGTGGCATTTTTAAAAGTCGATTTCCCAAAGTTTAAATTCAAAACTTCGCAAAATTTCTTTATTGACAAAACTCAATACTTTTAATTTTATCAATATTTTTTTTTTTGTGGTATTTAATCCTATGTAAATTTTAACAATTTTTAGTGCAAGGAAACAGAATAAAAAATCTGACTATCCCAGCCAGGACTCGAACCTGGATCTCCTGCTCTCCTATTCCTGGAAAGTCTAGTCCTGGCTGGGCTAGTCAGATTTTTTATTCTGTTCCCTTGCACGAAAAATTGTTAAAATTTACATGGGATTAAATACCACAAAAAATAACATTTATGAAATTAAAATTGAAAAGTAAATAATGAGAGTCATTTAAACAGCATGACAATGTCAGCTCCTCCGAGCATAAGACGATATATTCGTCTGCCTCGGAGGTTAGACTCTCGACACTAGTGCGGGGAATTTAATAACTTATCAAACTTGTCCCCGTAGCATAGATGGAAAATGCACCGGCCCGGGAAGCAGGAGATCCAGGTTCGAGTCCTGGCTGGGACAGTTAGATTTTTTATTCTGTTCCCTTGCACGAAAAATGGTTAAAAACAATATTTTTAAGATTCAAGATTCCATCCTATGGCTGAGGAATGATAGCTTGAAGTGCTTGGCTAATTAATTAACCGATTCTAAAATAGGCTTTGCATATCAGGTGAAACACTTTTGGGTAAATCGGTCCGAACTAATTACCAAAAAAAGGATTTTCTTAGTAACATCGAAATTACACACAATATCTTTATAGTTTAAAGTTGAGCATTTACGAGGATCAAGACATTATTTTCAGTAATTAAGATTTGAAGTTATTTAATTGAATGCTAAAAATCCACAATGTTTCATGGTTTAGTTCGCCAATTAAAACGTTTGATTTAAATTGAAGCCATTAGGTTATCTAATACAAGATGTATTATATTCAAGATCCTATACACAGAATGATTATGATCAGGAATGATTATTTCAGTTCAACCCTTTCTTTAAATAAAATAAAATAAAATAATAATACTAATAACCTTTTCCTAAGATGCTCTAAGACTCCTGACTATTAAGCAAAAGACCATTTATGTTTATATCCTCCCCTTGACGTGATTCCTATTTTCTCACTTCCCACAGAGGAGATACGAGCCCTTCATGGATTTCTTCCACGAGTCCAGCAAACAACTGTGGACGGCCAGCTCCTATCTCAGAGGGCGTGGAACGGAAGCACGCGACATTTACCAGGCCACACAATGCAGAAGGGGGATGGGGGCGAAGGGGAAATGTTTCAATTTTCTCGCCAGTGGAGGGCTGGCAAAGGTCGGCCACGCCCTACGTTCAGTAAATCTGATGCAACATCGTAGGCACGCACGACAAGCAAACATCCCCCGCTCTTGTTGACTGCAACCCCTTATAGCATTTCCCTCCCTCCGGGGTGCAAATTAAACAGTTCATAAAATAAATCTTTTTAAATCTTCACCTCTTTTCATCAGTATAATAGGGTCAAGTCTTCTCATAGGCCTACTGTTGGTGAAAAACACCCAAAACAACTGTTTGAAATTTAGATTATATTACTAAAATGAATAGCTTGATTCATTGACTACCATTTTTCTTTTATAATATTCTAAGAAACACTTACATTAAGAAATATATTTGAAAAATTAATTCAGAGAGCTGTGCAATAAAAGCTTCGCTTCTCTTCAGAAGTCTATCGCTGATGGCCCACATGCCATTCAGTTTCGTAAGATCTCAAATAAAATATTTAATTAGTTGTATTCAGTTATCTGATCGAATTGAACGAAGCAAAATTTATTGAAGAAAAGGTTTACTATTATCTATATACTTCAGCATTTTTCTATATATAGTATATAACTTCCCTTTCTGCCATTTAGGTATTTTGGAGGAAGGGGCTATCTACATGCGGCTATCCTATTCTAATCTCCTGTGGTTGTGGGCAAGCTATAATTGCGAGATGAAAATTTGCTAGTGTGGGGTTCTGGCATCGCTAAGATTGAGAGACAACACTAAAATGGCGCCGGGGTACCTCATGGGATCCGTTTTGGTCTCGCAGCGCAGCGGGTTCGAATCCCGCCCTGGGCAAGCTTTTATCGATAAATAAAGGCTTGTCCAGAGTCATGGATGTTTAGTAGATAGCCGTTCCATCCATGGCCTTAAGTGGTTGAAAGGGAGGCTAAAACTTTAAAACAACAAAAAAAAAAACAAGAACACTAGAACAGCAGAACTATGTTAATCACACATTATATCAGGCTTAACATTGAAATTGTAGAATTCTGGTGAAGGCATTAAACTATGTCATTATGGAAGTATATTTCAATAAACAGCATTTTTCTCACTCATTTGTTTTTTGCATTTCAATTTTTTTCACAACTCCTAAGTCCGCCATTAATCACGAATTTCTGAAGGGGAGTGAGGACCAAAGTGTTTCTTCCTTCCCCCTCCTTAAATACAACTATACATTAGAGAGGGCGCTCCTTAAAAGTGCCGTTAAATTAAAGCTGAAACCCCATTACAGAGCGGATTTGCATACAGATGGCTGTGGAACGACTAAGCAAGGGAAATGGCTATTTCAGGACTCTGATAAAAACAAGGTCCAACAAAACAAGCGGAAGTGTATATGTGAGTGTGCATGTGCGCGAGTGCGTATCTGGGTCGATCAGGGTTAAAACGTTCAATAGCGTATTTGTATGACTGGAGCATATTAGAATGTCTTAATAGGGTCGTAGATCATCAAAGGTTTTTATTTAATATTCACTTGAAAAACAGTGTATATATCTTTAAAAGTGAATATAAACAATCAACTAATAAAACAAAATAAATATACTTACAAGAATAATAAATGCCCATACACCTGTATTTAAAAAATCCTGCTGCTCAAATTCAAATTCTGCAATTATATTAACTGCTAAATCGAAAAGTAAATAATTTTAAATCATCTAAACACAGAACATTCTCCTAACAATATTTTTTTAGAATGAGAAACTTACAAGTATTTATTCACCTTAAACTTTAAAAGTACACCTGAGTATTGCAATTATTATTTACATAACAAGTTTTTATTTTATTATTAATAATATGNCATATTAATAACCTACTTTATTAATTATAATAACAATATTAAAATTCATAGTCTAAGTAGTTAGTTGAATTAGTTTTTTATATGCACTGTCGAAGTGAGTACTAATATGAATTAGTTAATGGTTTATGAAACAACTGATTTCTGGGAATTAATATAATTATGTTGGAGATATATTTGATACTCAACTTAAACAAATTTAGAACTATGAACTAGTTTGTAGCCATAGTCCATCACATAATCTGAAACTCCAAAGAGTTTGCTGCTTGAAACAGACTAACTGAGTAGGTTTTGACTATTTCTAGAATCCCGTATTTGCTAATTAGCCCCTATACTTATAGACTTCTGTTAGATTTTTTTTTTTTTTTAAACTCTGCTATTTTACAGTATCTTGAATAGCAATCAGTGACAGTAAGGAACCATTTTTCCTATTTCTTTGAAAAGATCAGCAGCAACTGGTTGAGGATGGGCAGTCGGGTATATCCTCTACCAGGTTCATGTTGATTTTTGGACTCAACTCAAACTGAACATGCCCTCACACAAACTGTCTCATGGAACAAGTCGCCCACCACCCAATAAATAGTATGCCCTCACTGTTGGCTTACTCAACCTTAGCATTTTAGTATGGTTGAAGAGGGTCGCTTGATAATGGCAGCTTGGCTTGTGTGTTACTTTGCCTGTGCTTTTTATTAGATGTGGATATGGGTTCATCTGGTTATAACAATGGAAGGACATATATGTTTTATCTCTCTTATTTAACAAAAATTATGTAAATTCTTGGTCCAGTCATAAGGATAAAAATAGTCATTTTTACATACCACTGGCTGTTCTTTCTCAGAACATTTTCATCTCAAAGAGCACCTTTTTCACATCCAGATTCAAGACCTTTTGTGTGATGAAACTTCATGCCTAAGGTTGGACATTTTACCAACTCTGTCTCTTTATCAGTTCAATCATTACTCATTTTTTTGCATTTAATGAGGCTAAATTTGGTCTCAAATTTCCAATTCGTTAACACACTAGGATATTTTTTTTCCAAAATTAAATTTCGGTTTACTTTAATTAGCGATTTGTTTGAAATCTTAATTAATAAAGTTATTATTAAATAATTGATTTGAAGACTTTCCCTCAGCTAAAGTAACTCCTAAATGATAGGCTTTCTATATTTCTATTTTATCCTCCATCTCATATTTACTTTTCATGGAAAATAAAGATAAATACAAAGGCAGATAATGGATAATAACAAAAGCAATGCAGCACGAATAGACACTTTTGTTTTTGTACCTAGAAAATATTGATATTGATATGGTTTTAAATTTTAATTTGCAATCAGAATGTAAAAGGCCATTAATATTAAATAAAAATCTCTTTGGATATACTCTAAGTCAGTAATAAATTTGGTTAGATTCAGTCTGAGGGATGGTTTCAAGGATAAACCAAAATATCCTTTGAAGGGTGGAGTTAAAACATTAGATAGCAAAGTAATACATAAAAAAGGAAAGGGGAAAACACTGTTTGTAACCCTGAGGTTTCCATCTGAAGGCAGTTGACCATCCTCAGGAATCATATGCAAATAAAATGGGGCCCTCACAAAAGATCTTGTTTACATGCGTGCAGGCTGAAGCAAAACCACTAGAAACAGTCTCTAGCAACGAGGGTTCTTGTGAGGATCGCTTCAGTAAAAAATACTCCAGGCTCTGTGTGGTCCACTATTACTCAAGAGGCTACAAGTTACACGCCAGCTGACGGCTGACACACAGGTAGGGAGACTTCAAGCAAGAGTCAGGGAGATTGAGAAATCATTTCTCTCCCATATCATTTAGTACTCACACAACTTGATTACTGTATAGCGCTCTATAATATTGTTTTTGTTAGGTAGATTAACCTACAGAGTGTTTTTTTTCCTTAAGTGAACATGAAAAATAGCCCCTACACATGAATACTGTAGAGTGAAAAAACAGAGTTATTAGGTTTTTGTATAATTATTTTTATAATAGTTTAAAAACTATTATAATTAATTAATAACCTTCAAAATTTAGGGAATGATTTTTGTAGCAGTACTCGCAGTGAGGATTAATATATTGAGCTCGCATACCTTCTATTCTCCGTCTTCATTGGTTTCTGCAAACCATCTTCTGTTGGCGAGCGCTTACGGACCCATAACGAACTCATGCTAAC
>KZ809555.1:58376-69155 GCA_000696205.2 Oncopeltus fasciatus
CCTATCATGAAGACGAGAGAGGACGTCCCCCCCCCCAAAGATTTAAAGTTATTTACTAATTTATAAATATTAATTTAGTTCTGGTTTTTTATCCCACGTAAATTTTAAACAATTAATGAAAGGGAATAGAATAAAAAATCTATCTTCCAGCCAGGACTTGAACCTGGATCTCCTGCTTTCCGGGCCGGAATGTTTCCATTACACCGCCGTGACGAGCTAGAAAACATATTAAATTCCAAACACACTAGTGAGAGCCTAACCTACGGAAAAGACGAATACATCGTCTTATGCTCGAAGGAGCTGACATTGTCTAGCTATTTATCGATTCTCGTTATTTACTTTTTTAATTTTCATTTATAAATATTAATTTAATAGTGGTTTATTATCCCACGTAAATTTGCATCCGTCTTTCTCGTGAGTTAGGCTCTAGCTAGTGTGTTGGGAATTTAATAAGTCATCTGGCTCGTCCCGGTGGTGTGATGAAAACAAACCGGCCCGGAAAGCAGGAGATCCAGGTTCGAGTCCTGGCTAGGACACATAAATTTTTTATCCTATTCCTTCTCATTAATTGTTTAAGATAATGCATTGTTTGATGTAATTATTTTAAGACAAAATAGCCTATGGTAAAGTTTAGTATTTCTAGGCTGCGATAAAAAAAATAGCAGTTTTGCCTCACACCAAATAGAGACACATCGATCATCCAAGGAATACTTGATGAATGACTCTCACAGATCTGACGAAGCTTCAACACATGTTATTTTTTTATTTCATTTTATTTTTGTCGTTATTTACTTTTTTAATTTTCATTAAAATATTAATTTAGTAGTGGTTTATTATCCCACGTAAATTTGCATCCGTCTTTTTCGTGAGTTAGGCTCCCGCTAGTCTGTTGGTAATTTAATAAGTTATCTGGCTCGTCCCGGTGGTGTAATGGAAGCAAACTGGTCCGGAAAGCAGGAGATCCAGGTTCGAGTCCTGGCTAGGAGAGATAGATTTTTTATCTTATTCCCTCTCATTAATTGTTTAAAATAATGCATTGTTTGATGTATTTATTTAAAGACAAAATAGTCTATGGTAAAGTTTAGTGTTTCTAGGCTATGATAAAAAAATAGCAGTTTTTCCTCACAACAAATAGAGACACATCGATCATCCAAGGAATACTTGATGAATGACTCTCACAGATCTGACGAAGCTTCAACACATGTTATCCTGCCCGTATCATTACAAGTGTTTAGCTAACAGAGGCGATTACGTTACGAACACGCTATCTTTGCGGTACACATGTCAATTACTGGGTTAATTGTGGCTTTCCGAGATCATGTCTATTTTTACAAGAGACGAGTTATTATTTCATTCAGGCACGAACGAAAGTTTCATTAGAGTTGTCACAAATTTCACTTATCGTTTTACACTTTTACCTATGCAATAAAATACAATAAGCAATAAACAAAATCAATTCTCAAATTTATAAACCAAATGTCATTAATAAAGACGAAATTTAACGAATAAGGTAAAAAATTAATTAATTAAAGAAGTTTGTTTACACATATTATAAAATATTAATTTCACAATCAAAACATTTTGCCCTTAGCTCTTTTGTATTCAATAAAACATATACAGTGCCTTAGAAATGATTTTATTATTTTCAATGTGTGTGTGAATATGTATTCATTTTGTAAGACATTCTGGAATACTTTTATCTTTTTTTTTTTCCCAAGCATAACAATGACATATTGACAATATGACAAATTAATAATTAAATGAAGTTCATCCGACGGACTTGATATAAGATTTATATATAACCAAGAACATGAATCTCCAATAATTTTTAAAGAAAAGCTTTTAAATAATTTTAAATTATTAGCCCAATCATTGGAGCGAAACATATTCCTTTGGTGCGAAAAAACTTCCAAATCCTCTCTCTACTTTGTTGGAATCCTCTTCTTTCCAGTAACTTAAGAATAGATTAACTTTTAACAATATGTGAGTTCTGGAAGTTACTCTTAAACGAGTACTTACACTCCTGAGTATGGGTTTATTGATGTATTACTTTGATAGTAAAGGATCTTAAGAGTGATCAGTGACGAAATACGTAGTATATAAGATCTTGAATCCTTGTAATTTGAAACTTCTTTGCATATGAAAGTAGGATTTTCTGTATTGTATATGGATATTGTCTATCCTCTAGTAATTAGTGAATCTTATTATTGTTTGCTACGCTGATTTATATCCGCATTCCTGGAGTGAAATATGTTTCGCAATTTCACTATTAGTTACTTTTGACATTTAAATATTAAACCTATTTTTACATTTGAGAAAAAAACAGAGAGAAATTGTGTTTCTGGAGAAGCCACAGAGTGTTCCACTTCTAAATATATTAGGAATATCACAGACTAAAGTGCAGTGCATGGCCAACTGACCCGAACAACAGATGGTTCTTTTAAATGATAGAGTTGCGACACCTCGCGGAAGAGATGTGAACCAGAGATGGTTTATATCTTGTCAGCATCCGAGGACGAGTCACAGCTGGAGTATTCGTACCAATGACAGCTCACTTCTAGAGATCTCAAGCTTTGACGTCAAGGGAATTGACCTAGTACAAACAACCAAGTCCCAGGAGTTTCTCAGAGTAAAAAAAAAGGCAGCTAAAAGTGTGGTCTACGACAAGCATTCTGTCTTAGATAGATTTTTATTTATTTGCCAACCAGCATTTAAAAAAAAAAAAATACTAATCACAGTTATTTTTTAAATTTTTTTTTAATGTCGTGTCAACCTTTGGTCATTAACGCTAGGAAGATATTTTTAGAAGCGGGAAGATAATATTTTCAAGAAGAAACATTTTTTATCAATAGGTGATGGTGAGCTAAAATGAATTGTTGATGCGAATAGTTATTACGTGAATGGATATAGTAATTTCGAATTTTGTTTTTGATGCAATTTAATTATATATATATTTGCTTAGATTTACGACCATAAAGAAATTTCTGCGTTGGTAGGACACAACTAACGAAAAAGCTTACAAAACAATTGGTCCTGTGTTCTTTTCAAAGTAAATCTTTGCATTTTCACAATATTAATTACTAATTAATTTGGGGCTAATTCAGGTTCATTGATAGCTTTAGTTATCTTTGTTCTAATATATTGTGCTTCCTTAACAATAGATTATGAATATGGATAGATCCATTGAATACCTTAGGATTTAGGGGTTAGATTGATCAGAAACAATATAATGATTCCATGTTAATGAAGGTTGCTGATGTACGGGCATTGCAAATAAGTAATTTTCCCAATCATCCAACGAATATTGATTTTACGCTGAAAGTTAATCCCTGACCAAGACCTAGCGAGGGCTGGCGTACACTTCTTATGAGAAAATACCGTCATTCCTCACGTTACTCCTGATGGAAGGCCTGGAGTGCTCAAAGAATTAGGTAAAGATATATCAAAGATTAGAAATGCCGAATGAAATTTAAGGAGTCAACATGACCATAATGCAATGAACCTTACCCTTAGATATTCACCTTTATGATGGCCAATATAAAAGAACTGATGATCACGGAAATCCCCAGGTCATGGAGGTATACCTAAGCATGTATACTTTTGAACAGTTCAAAATTGGTTTTTATAAGGGAAGTTTTCATAATTTTTAAAATCTGCATATGAATAGAAGGAAGTCTTATATAATGGATTAATTAAAAAATTAATATTTATTATTCACGTAGGCTTCGACGGTCGTCAGATGTATTTACCGTTTCTTCTTCCGGGTTGGACCGTGTCAAGTTGTTGATATTTGCCGAGCTTTCGCACATCATGTGATGGCTTCTTCAGGGCTGAAAAGAGAAGCCGGAATATTAGGTTGTAGGGCCTAAATTTAAAGATAAATGACACATTTTAAAAATTATGCAGCGAAGCTTAATCAAATGGAGTGCGATTTCCATAATTTTTAAAATGGCGCACTAAATAACAAATTTGGTATTTCGCAACGAAAACTGATATATGGTATTTAAATATCATAATACATACATAGTACGCTAAATAGAAAAAGCGGGCTCATAGGGTGGGGTTTTTCCAGTAACGTAACGATTAAAATTTTTTTCATAAAAAATGGACGAAATACATAATTTATTGAAATAAAATTTACCACAAGACACTAATATGAAATCATATGTTCAAAATCAACTTCATGATTTTATTAATACAATTTAACCATGAAAAATAGGGGTTTACCTTCTCAAAACTTTTAAAAGAATGCTCTAAGAGACAAAAGTTTTTGACTTTCATATCGNAAGAATAAATTAAATGAAAAATCACAATATTTTCTAAAAATAGTTAGAACTCACCATCCAAGTTCAATCTTTTTATAAGTTCAACAAGAACACATTAAAAGAGATAGAGAGATAGAGATAGAGATAGAGATAGAGATAGAGATAGAGAGAGAGAGTTAACGCTCAGTTAACCATAATATATATTCTCGTTATCATAGTTTACCCTAAGCAATCATAGAACTCATATACAAAAAACAAAGTAACCTATAGCTCAAAATCTAATAGGCATTGATAACTCCAGGTTAATGAAAAGATCCAAAAAGAAGAAAGAAGGGAACTAAAATTTAAAAAAAATAAATGCTTCAAAAAAATATACATTCCCCACAGTATATAGAATCTCTCCACCTAACCCTGTCCTGAAGCAAGATTGAGAGCCATCCATATATGAAAACATTGACGGTCTTCCTAAAGTAATTTCATAATTCGTCAGCCATATCAAAAGAACAACTTGATATTGCCATGTAGTAGGACAGGAAACAAAGTGCACCATAAGTAGTGAGTCCATACTGTGGGAATTTTACAGAAGAATAACACTGAAAGTTTTCCTGAAGTCATTCCGAAGTGTGAGTAATATTGGATAAACAATTAATGAGAGGGAATAGAATAAAAAAATCTCTCTGTCCCAGCCAGGAATCGAACCTGGATCTCCTGCTATCCGGGCTGGTGTGTTAAGCCATTACACCACTACACTAGGTGTAATGGCTTAACACACCAGCCCGGATAGCAGGAGATCCAAGTTCGATTCCTGGCTGGGACAGATAGATTTTTTTATTCTATTCCCTCTCATTAATTGTTTAAAAATTTACGTGGGATATAAAACCACAACCGAAGTATTTAAGAATAAAGTATTTGTAATATTGGATAAAGCATTTCCCAGTATATATACTGAAGAAAGGCTCAAATCCAAGTCTATCTAAGCAGTGCTACATTGAGATCCTATGCTGAAGGCATCTTGAGAAAAGAGCGACATTGGGACGGAAAATAACAGATCCTGATTCTGCCTTGAAGACATGGCGAAAGTCCATCCTTAGCAGTGAGACGTTGGTTGTCCATACTGAAGGCATCCCTTCAGAGAGATCTATGGTCTCACTGAAGTGCAGAAATGCAAAATGGAGGTTCGCGCTGGAGCCCATCCCACGCTGGAGACAGACAGAAGATGCAGTGTACCGCGGTGGTCTGTACCCTGAAGGCGCCGGGCGCCTGGGGGGTCCTTCTCCCTTGACAGCCACAACACGCCCACTCCAGTGATAGCTGGACCGATGCCCATGTCTTCGGCTCATATCACTTTTAACATCCACTCAAAATTGAAAAATAAAATAAAAGATCTTTTTTATAAAAGAATGGAATAGACGCCCTTAGGGTCGTAACCTTATTATTAGAGCATTCCTCACGCTAGATATAACATATAACTCAAAAGTAGTGGTTAGGCGACTATTTTTGAACCCTCTACAATTTATCAAATGTTGACAACTAAAACGTTTTTTTAAAAGTATTTCAATAAAAATTAAAAAATAAAGACAAAAAATAAGGCATAATTAAACGCCAAGCATAAATGCAAAGATGTGTATGGGGCACCAGGGTAGCTCATGGGTTCCATTACGGTCTCGCAATCCTGGCGGTTCGGGTTCAAATCCCGCTCTGGAAAAACTTTAATCAATAAATAAAAGCTAGTTCTGAGCTATGGATGTTTAGAATGGGGTGGTGACCTGTAGATACCTTTGGGAAGCCGATGTAGAACATCCACCATCCTAAGTAGTTGAAAGGATGGCTAATACTTATTAAAAAAGAAAAAGTTGCCCATGAAATAAATTGGCTGAATAAATTATTTTAGCGTTTTTTTTTTGAAAATATAAATAATAAAATATATTGGTTTTATTTCAATAAGAGAAATAACAAAACTCATTTAAAAGTGTTTAATTTTAGGAGCATATTTTCCAAACCAACAAGTAGTTATCGAGAAAAATTTGACAAAAAATACATTTGGAAATATACTGTTGGAAATAGAATCATGCATTACATCGCATAAATCGATCATTTCATATATGATAATTATTTCTCATAAAATGTTTGGAAATAAGCAATTTATTCGATGAAGCTACATGCAGAAATTAATTATTTTGAATTTTCTTAAATCGCAAAGAAACATTATTGTAGAGAAATTTTGATCTTATATTGAATGTAAAACTTCTTGAATTAATTAACTGTTATAAATGTTTCGGTCTTGTCTTTATCCTTTTAAAGTCATAAATTTATTAAAATAAAAATGAAATAATTAAAAAGTAAAAATTCTGGTCAACTATAGATTTTATATTGTTTTTCCTGAAAAAAAAATGACGATAATTAGGGTTATCAAATAACAATCAATTTTTCGCACTTTGCATATATTTCTATCTTTCAGTATCAGTGATATCATCTTCGGAACTCAGTCACCTTACAATGAGTGCTTCTGTCTTGGCTTCTTTTGAGTGCATTATTGTCCATGACTGAACCTTGCTACCAGCGCAAATAACATAATTGTGTATTGCGAAATGTGTTTCTATCTAAGCCATCAAGATTTTGACAGCGTATAAAATGAAATTATTTCTACACAATCAGAAATTTATTATTTACTTAAAAAGGATTCATTATATTTAAGTAACTGAAATTGTGGGACGGTCTCCGTAAAGTACTTTGCTAGACCTTCATTTTGTAAACATTTTGTAAACCAGAAGAAAAAATTATCCCCCCCTCCCTTTTTAAATTACAAATGAGAAAGCGAATGAGAAATAAATTTAGATCTTGTCAAAAACTTTTAGGAACGTATATGAGACGGAACCCATAAAACTACACAAGGGTTTAAATTACCTGAGAATGTTTTTCATTATATGCTCCATTAAAAAAATTTAAAAAATGCTAAATAAATATGCCAAATATTAACACTTATATAATAACCATTCCTAGTAAAATTATTTTACATACTTCATGCTCATTAGGTACAGCCAGCAGCAAAACCAACCTACAAAAAACAAATTCATTCGTCAGTTGTACAATTATAAATAAATAGTTGTGTATGAAATGAGGCTCAAATATCAAAACAGTTATAAAAAAAAAAAACTATTTTTAAGTTCTAAGTCTATGTATACATTAAAGAAGCACATTTCGTTGTAAATTGCTAAAAATGTTTGANTTGTTTATTTATTCCATGTTGTTCATTTTATAAATAAACAATCTTTTTTTTTTAAAACAAACTTAATTGTAAACCTTAGTTAATACTTTAGACACTATACCTCATAAGTTTGTTCAAAGAAGTTATCATAAGTTGTTTAATAATTTTCAATCTGTTCGTGGATTATTTTCTGTATATGTGCAACGCCTGACTTTTCAGGGGTTAATGGCAACTGTGAAAAACTTTTTTTTGAAATCTTTTGAAATCCCCAGTCCTAAATGTGGCTTACAATGTAAGCCGAAACCTCGGTAGATAATTAAAAATACACATTTTAAATTGTATTTTTTTGACCGAAGCCTAACAAAAACATCTAATAATCTCTACGGCCAAAAACTCACCATTTGTTACCTAGGAAGGTTATTCATATATTAAATCATATGCTTGACGACATTATGAAGAATAATTAAAATTTTGAAAGAATATTTCTTTTAAACAATTAATGCGAGGAAATAGAATAAAAAAATTATCTGTTCCAGCCAGGGAACGAACCAGGATCTCCTGCTTTCTGGGCCGGTATGCTAACCATTGCACCACCGGGAGAGCTAGATAACTTATTAAATTCCCATCGCTCTAGCGAGAGTCTAAACTTCCGATAAAGACAAATACATCGTCTTATGCTCGAAGGAGCTAACATTGTCTAGGACAGACAGATTTTTTATTCTATTCCCTAGCATTAATTGTTTAAAATTTACCTGGGATAATATACCACAACAAAATTAATATTTATAAATGAAAGCTGATATACTTTGTCGTTTCTTTGTTGCTCCTTGTTGGTTATTTTCTCTCGATTNATGAATTAATTTTAATATCAATGTTTCATAAATAATAAGTCGCCAACCAGCTATTGTTTATTTATTCCATGTTGTTCATTTTATAAATAAACAATTTTTTTTAAAATAAACCTTATTGTAAACCTTAGATAATGCTTTAGACATTATGACGTTTGTTCAAAGAAGTTATCATAAGTTGTTGTTTAATCATTTTCAATTTGTTTGTGGATTATTTTCTGCGTATGTCCAACGCCTGACTTTTCAGGAGTTATTGGCAACTGTGGAAAACTTTTTTTTTCTCGAAATCTTGAAGGAAGTTATCTAGGAAGAAGATGTTACTTTCCGTTTAAGGTTGATAATAAATAATACAATTTAAAGAGTGTTTATTTTTTAACTATTTGCCGTCGTTTCGGCTTACATTGTAATCTTCAGAGCTATCATGAAGGCGAGAGGGGACGTCGTGTCAAAAGGATTCCATTTTCATGACTGAGAATATCGGATCCCCAGTCCTGAATATGGTTTACAATGTAAGCCGAAACGTCGGTAGATAATTATAAAATACACATTTTTAAAATTTTATTTGTTGGGTCTACCTTGACAAACAAAAAACATCTAACAATATCTACGGCCAAAAACTCTCCATTTGTTACCTAAAAAGGTTATTCATATATTAAATCAGAATTTTGACGACATTATACAATGAATAATAAAATTTTGAAAGAATATTTCTTTTAAACAATTGATGCGAGGGAATAGAATAGAAAATCTATCTGTCCCAGCCAGAACTCGAACCTGGATCTCCTGCTTTCCAGGCACGAATGCTAACCATTACACCAGCGGACGAGCCAGATAACTTATTAAAATCCCAACTCACTAGCGAGAGTCTAACCTACGAGAAAGACGAATACATCGTCTTATGCTCGAAGGAGCTGACATTGTCTAGCTATTTATCGACTCTCGTTATTTACTTTTTATTTTCATTTAAAAATATTAATTATCCCTAGCTGGGACAGATTGATTTGCAGAGTAAAAAACAAACAAACTTGGAAGTGTAATGGATATACATGGATTTCCAAGAAAACATTATGTACTGGGATATTTTATGGCAGTCTTCACAGCATAATACAAATTATAAACAAATTATGAAGGTAGTTAGAAGAATTTGAAATATTCTAGTGGAATGGACAGCTCTAAAGTCCCTTCCTCCGACATTTATTGCTCTTTATTAAGTTGAAAACAAGTCATGTACAAAGCCCCATTCAAACATTGTACAGAAAAGAAAATATTTAAGGTTGTAACTACGATAATTTGTTGGGCCCCCTAATTTTTAAGGCGTAGAAGACAAATTCAAGCTTTGATTTATAAAACCATTATTATTCTACTAAATCAAGAAAGTAAAATAGGTGTTAATGTAAAATTCGCATTGAAAAATCGTTGTTACAGGCGTAAAATGTAAATTCTAAGCATTTCACGTTTTAAGACATTTTTGCAAAAGACGAATAAAGAGGGAGGATTACGATGGGGGATCGTGGTTGGTGGGCGATTAACACTGAGTTATTACGCCCTATAAAGAGAGATATTTAATACAAATTGGAGAAGGGTTGATCTCTTCCCCCACCACTGTGGACCTACTTAAGCGATATTAACTCACCCGTTCATTCCCCTTTACAAATTCCAAGATCAAATAACTCATTCATCTTCTTTTTTTTTTTTTCTTTTTTTTAAAATCTATATCAATATGATTGATGAAACAGTAAATCTTACGCTGTTACATTATGTCGGACTTGTATTTATTTTTCTACTTATTCTTTTATTATTTTTCTTGAATATGGTACAAATAATACCAGATAATATCTATAAATAACATATTGATGACCATTGCTTCTTTATATAGTCACGCAGGGTGTTTTTTTTATCTTTTGTTAGTTTTTGGGGTGAAAAAAAAATCCCTTTGCCTGACAGTTTGCCGTTCGTGAATAGGCCCTGATAGAGAGGCCTGTCGAAGGGCAGTGAGCTGTCAATCAATCCACTGAACAATGAGTACAGCTGTTGTTCCAATTTTCACAGAACCCTGGACTAAGACACTTGGTACCGAAATTCGCCCGTCGAACACCCATACCGATGAAATAATTAAGTAGAAGAACTGAACGAAACTCTGAACATCGACTCCAACAGGAATAGAGAATTTATAAATTTATAGGAGCAAACATGAACAGGTACTATGTGGATTATTGATTTTGAAGTATTAGACGTAAAGATTGCAGGTATTGTATATATATATATATATGCAAATAGAAAAAATTACAATGAGAGGCCAGTATCACTTCACTCCTGACTGACGAAAGGCGAGAAAGCTCTCCACCAACATTTCACAAAGAAAAATTGTAACTTGTTCTTATTTACAACATTTATTATGTATCGCAGCCGTGAGTGTTTCTTTATATATATATATATATATATATATATATATATATATACA
>KZ809556.1:70341-81594 GCA_000696205.2 Oncopeltus fasciatus
ACACCTCAACAAAGGGGATTACAACTAATCCCTACCTCAACTTATACCTGGAATAATGGACGATGACCCTCTCAACTCGCACATGCGACAGACCTGATCGCCGACAAAAGTGACCCCTACAGCTACCTGACACAACTAACACACAGAAAAACACAGTTGAATACGGACCGTGACAGTGAACGTATGTATTCGGCCAGAAGATGGACAGTGTCGTCCGAAAGCGCTCGCCAACGGGAGAGGATGTACAGAAACCAATGAAGACGGAGAATATAAGGTATGAGAGTTCTATATTCATTGGTGGTAGAAATAATAATAACCCTTTTGGGGATAATAATCTTTGCAATGAACTAATTTTTATTTTAAAGTTTTGTAAAAAGTAAATGTATATTAAGCATTAATTTAATCGACAAAATTTCTTTTATGGTAAACGTTGTATAATATTTTAGGTCTAGCAATCAATGGAATCAAATGAAGTCGTCTTGTAGTCAATAATAAACCCCATGCTTTTTCTTACGAGGGATGAAAGTTTTAGGGAAGTTTAATGTTCTTATCATGGATTTTAAACAGATTTACTAAGTATGGGTGTACTTATAGAATGAAACTTTCCCTTAGAGAAAGAAGATTTCTTAAAAGACTGAAGATAAAAAAAAGTATAAAACCTTTCCTTTGAGTGCGGCTTAGGCTAAGCCCAGAGTTAAGGTACTTAGCCGTACTTACCGCATGGATAATTCGGAAATCTCGCAGCTCACCTACCCCCTCAAGAAATACTACTCTCTGGCAGGGGGCTGCTGAGGACTCCAATTATGAATTTTGAACTCTGGGACTGCGATCGGTCCCCTACTCGACTGGAGAGGGAGTAGTGGCAGCCATCCGAAAAGCGGCAAGTTTCGAACTGGTAGGCGCCTCTCCCGTTCAGAGTTTAATCTGTTTAACAGGGTTCTCTACTTAGAGGAGAAGAGGTCCCTCCACTTTAGCCGAAACCCCCCCACCCCCCACCCCCGGAGGATTAATTCCTAATGAGGGTCTTTGGCGGGGGCGGTGGTGTCTGAGGCCCCATGAGTACACCGCAAATCCCCAACTCGTCCCCCATATGGTCCTCAGCTTTTACACATATGTTGTGGCATTTCCAAGCACAAACCCTCAATATATGAGAATTGTCAATGAACTAATAACAACAACTTGTTGGTACTATAAACCTACCAAATTTTAAATGGTTATATAAAATATATATAATATATTTTAAAATCTATGAAGAAAAGGGTGGGACTTTAGATAGAATCCTAAATTTTAATTCTGATTATCTTTGTTATTATTTGAGTTGCGAAAAATGTAATAAAAGCAGTTTTAAATTGTAATTTTTAAATTTAAATTTTAAAATACACCTATAAGAAAATGTTAAAGAATGTCAATGTTAATCACATTGAATGTTCAGATATCCTTATACATAAGAAAGAAGATTAGGGCGTATTAATCTAGAAGTTGATTGTCTTTAACCCTGATCCTATCCTATCCTGTTAAAGAATGAAAATATAAATATCGATTAAAATTTCTTCTTTCTCTAAATATGGATGGAAAATTTAGCATTCAAACTTTTCATTTAAATTTCTGGAGGAAATTTATTGGTGATTGGAAAAGAAGGAAGATCAAAATTTATAATATCCCATCTTCCTTCTAATTTATTCACGAAAAAAATTATTAACTCTAATCTATGCATTTTACATTAAAAAAAAAAAAAAAAAAAAAAATTTGTTAGGGAAGACATGTAGGATGGCTCACTTTTTCTTGTCCAGATCAAAGCTTAGTGGTTTCTATTTGACGCTCATTGTTCATTCTGCGCTTTATGATCAAATTAGTCATTTGTTCTTATCTACGTCAATCATTAGTGAAACGGAAAGCTGCTTTGATTTACCATCTCTTGAGTGAATGAATATTTTAGTCTTACATAACTAAATTTTTATTCCCACATAATAATAATTTAAAAAAGGATAAGAAAAATAAAAATTCGAAAATTATTAACCAAGTAAATCTCAAGGGCACCTCCCGTCTTGAGGCATCTGGGAAGGTGTTCAGGACGTTGGTGGAAGATCATAGAGATCACTGGGATACCCTTGAAGGTTGGCATGGAATTGGGAAAACCTAGAGGGTTTGTGTTCTAACACAAAAGGTACTGAAGGAAAGTGTATCCTAAATGCTCCTTCTTGTATTGGATACATAGGAAGGAGCATTTTGGATGGTACGAAGGACCTTCTACTGGAATCCTTGGATATTTCATGGCTTTGCAGAGCCCTAGAGTTCGATTCCATAATTACAGACAGTTATTACTAGTGCATTATCAGTTTGTTTTCTATAGACTACTTAGAATTGTGGTTAAGAAGTCGGTAGAGTTGTCCATAACAGGTGTGTCTTACTTGTTAGTTTTGAGCCTCTTGTGACACAAAAAATATATTTACTTATGCGTAATTTACGGTTTATAATTTATTTATAATAACCACAACAATAAAGTTACTGGCGATTTTTCAATTTGGTTTTCTTGTTAACAACTCCTCTTCATCATTAAATTGAGCCTAAATCGATTCCATATAAACAATTTGAAAAATGTAAAACAAATATATATATAAAACCTGACGCATCCGACCAACCCACAGAATACAAACGCAGTTGAATACAGACAGTGACAGTGAACACATGTATTCGGCCAAGAAGATGGACAATGTCCGAAAGCGCTCGCCAACGGAGGATGGTTTGCAGAAACCAATGAAGACAGATAATAGAAGGTATGATAATTATATATAATTTAATTATTATACTTTAATGTAAATTGCCCGACTTAGCCTTGAATTCATATTCTAATCACTTATGATTAAAACTTTACAAAATTACACTTTACAGCTTTAATGTTTAATGTAATTTATTCGTAACTCTAATAATAACCAAAACATTAAGATTTCAGGTATTGGTATGTTTCTAAATCCTCCTCCCCTCTGTTACAACCTATTTTATTATAATTTAGATGTTACATTTATTACATAAATTTATTATAAAAATTTTGACATGTGACCTTTGGTAAAGACACACACAGACGCACGAAAACACACACAATATCGGAAAATTATGACAGAATATTCATGAATATTGAGACATTTGTGTTTTTTTCTAATTTCTGTTATTTATTCTTAATGAATGACTATTTCGCCATAAAATGTGTTAAAAGTCTTAAGATAAAAGGAATATTATTAGTTGTGATTACGATAAGTAATAAAAAATGTATACTAATAGAGAGCATGAATCAATTGGTGCGTCTGTTGTGACATCCTCAGGGCATATGAAACCCATACATTTCTAAACTACCCCTTACTTGACAACCTAAAATATGCAAGTCACATATCCCACGAAGCATTAAATGTCAGTGTACTCCACTGTTTGTCAATTTCAGCTGTCAATTGTTCCTATTTAACTATTAATGTCGGTTATAATGGTATTACTACTCTATGTGGTACTGAACAAATGTAATACCAGAGTAACTCTAAACACTTTACAAATATGTTGTTTACAATAGTGATTCCAAATAAACAAACACACACACACAAAAAAAGGCTGATTATTTCTCTCTATTGAGAAGAGTATCAGTAAAGCCTGACTTTTAAGATTATGTTACCCCTGAGATAGAGATTATATACATCAATCACCCCCTTTGTCCTGAAGAAGTCCAGCAATTTTGGCCAAAACATTGAAAACAATAACAATATTTGCTTCAAAACAAACAAGGAAATTGAGGACCTAATCCCCGACCAATCCCTCTTCATAAAGTTCGACGGTCTATCTCGAAGTTATTTATTACGTTAAGACACGAACAAAGGAGTATTTATTATTATATCACACTGGAGTATTTTATTTTTCATAGATTTTATGAATTTAATTTACAAACATCTATGTCTTAGTGAGTATGTTTGTGTAAATATACATTTCTATTATTCTTCAAAATGACCCTGAAGACTGTAGACTATCACACACCTCATGCGTTCTTCCCACTCACCATAGTTAGACCTTGGTGATTTTTATCCATCAAATACATAATAGTGAACACATTTTCATCTCAGATGTTAATGGCTGTTTCTCCAAACCGGTCCAGCTCCCAAACCCGATTAACCATCTAAGAATCGTGATTTTTATTTTGTAAGGATTTATTATCTTAATTGATTTGTCACCAGTAAACGGACATATAAAATTTATATGGACGATCTATATTTTTTTATTCCCTTGAGAACCTTCCAAAGCTTAATTGCTTTATAAGGAAAGGACAATAGTCAAATTTCTTGCCTGGGAGGACCACAAATCACTCCATACAGACATACACTAATACATATTTATCCGTATTATAATTAATTTTCATGATTGATTGACAATCATACGCTTGGAATTATTTTAATGAAGTAAAATAAAAGATTGATCAATATTGTAGATTACAGGTCTCTCTCTCCTACTCTATTTTCCCTGTTGAAAGCCTGAATTCCAAAACGTTGGCCAAAGTAAAAACTTTTTTATGGTTAAAAATTAGTTTTTAATTATTCAACTACCAAGAAGGACTTCCTGATAATCCTCTCTTAATGGAAGATATATCATTTTACACTCAAATATTCAGTATGAAAATGAGTATATGCTCACTACTAATCACCTTATCACAAATTAAGGAAATACATTGTTTTTTGCATGACATGCATCTCACAACTCGCTGGACGACTGACCAATAAGACCAGATTCTAATAAGCACCGATAAGAGACAAGATCGAGAATCAATGAGACCACTAAGAAACAGCTTTATTGTCTACTGGCCTCTTTAATGTCAAAGTCAATTCAATATGGAGAAGAGTTTCGTCCCACTAACTTTGCACATTGGTTTCCAGAAAGTCCATATTCTGACAAAAGCTCCTAATTCCTTACAGTCCGATCTCGGCATAAGTTCATGTGACCCCCAAAGGAATGTAGAACTTTGTACTATGCAACATACATTTTGGTAAGCGTACAGAAGATAAAAAAAAAACAATTTAATAATATTTAATCCTAAGGTGATATCCATTCAATAATTATTTATTTTACTATCAAATTTAATATCTTTTTATAAATAATATCGGCTGAATCAATATTTTAATATTATTAATTAAATTACTAATATTTTTATTATCTTTGTGAGAAAATGAAACAATGAATTATAATTGTTATTTTCCGGAGATGTATTAATATTGAATTTAAGTGTTATTCAACAAATTGTCCGGGCTTAAGCTTTATACTTATAACAGTATAGTCAAACATCATTCATTACATTCTGCATTAAAATTGAAATAAAAATGAATATTTTACGAAAACTAAAAATGGATTTTTTCTGAATTCTTGCTTATTGAAAATCAAAATAAATATATTTTTTTTAAATATTTAAGTAAAACATCTATGAAAACTGTGATTGGAGCATTTCATCGGCCATGTCTTCAGTTCTTCCTTATTTTCTTTCGCGACTTTTATCTATCTATCCTCTTTTCCTTCCTCTTCCCTAGGCTTTTTATCTTGTATACTTGATCTCGCACAGTCTCTCCCCTCTAGACCGGAGCGCCCAAACAACTTATGCAAACATGAGGCTTACCTCTAAGGCAGTGATAAAGTAGCCTAGGCGGCATTATCTTTGATGGAGGAAGAGATTACTCCGAGAAGGGGAGGACAGGTATGGTGGAGGGAAGGGGACGCCATATTATGAACATATTTCTTATGAACTTTTTTTTTGCAGGCTGTGGATAATTCTCTTTCTCTCTCTCTCTCTCTCTTTCTCTATCTCTCTCTCTCTCTCTTTCTCTATCTCTCTCTCTCTCTCTTTCTCTATCTCTCTCTCGCCCATTCTCTTCTTCTTTTTTACTCACAATCCCCTTTTCTCTCTCAGACAAAGCCACGTGGTACAGGAGGTATCCAGAACGCATCGCAAGATCAATTTCCAGGCAAATGAAGATTTTGTAAGTTTGGTCGGTGCACTTTAAATAAGCAGCTTTTCCTACAGTCGGAGAGAAGAAGCTATTGGCTCTTGGTCAGAACTTCGAAGATGCCTGCTAAATGACACTTGGAACATATCTCTGGACTGTTCTACCAGCTGGATATCTGTTCCATTAGCGAACCAGAATAGAATTGAATACAGAATAGAGTTGAATTGAGGCCTTAACGCCGACAAAGCGACCGTTATAGCTAAACGACTCTTATACCTGACACATCTGACCAACCCACAGAATACTAACGCAGTTGAATACAGACAGTGATAGTGAACACATGTATTAGGCCAGAAGATGAACAATGTCCGAAAGCGCTGGCCAACAGATGGTTTGCAGAAACCAATGAAGACGAACAATGGAAGGTATGACTGTTCTATATTAATTGGTGGTGGAAATAACCTTTTAGATTATTTACCAAAATAGAATCCTCTATGTGAAGTTTAACAGCTGGGTAGACATCTCGCTGCAGGCTGTCGCGGGAACATTCCCAGTTGCTCTTCATTCTTTTATGGAATAGGATTTAGTCAGAAAATATGGAGACACAAGTTAGGAGTCCACCCTGGTTTTCCCTCAGGCTTGGCAAGTGATGACTATACTTTTTCTTACTATGAAGATATCAGCTCTACGGAGGACATCCGGATACAGAAAGCGGTCTACGCTGCCATTAGATGTCTACAGGGCGTGATGAATGCATCACCACGAAAAACGTCTGGAGGTTGATTGGCGCACAACCTGAGATTGCAGAAGGTTGAATTTGCCCGAAAATATCTTGACTCTGTACTGCCGAGAGAACTCTACGACACATTCTCGTGGATGAGAGGCGAATGACATTTCGGAATACCTACAGAAAGATTATATTTAGTTATGCATTTAATTTTCCAACGTCTCATGAGTTGAATTATTTGCTTCTAGACTTTAAAGTCTGACTAAGGGTATGAATTATTGTCTTGTAATGTCTATTAAAATTGTTTAATTAATTATAATAAAACTGTTCTACTCACTATCAAATTTTTTACATGAAAAACTCATGAAGTTACAGTAAAACAATACATGCGTCATAATAGTTAAATTAAGAAATAATCTGAAAATTTAAGCAATTAACTAATGACCTGATACTAACAAATGCAAACTATTACCTAATGGAGTTTCTGGAGATAACAACAAGGTTAAATAATTCTGCTGACACAGCTCTGAAAGGCAAATACCTTCAGCAAATTGAGGGACAGGACAAACCTTCGTTCTTAATGGTTACTTAATTATTCATGTCTTATTCTCGATAAACTACGAAATTGTCTTATAGTTTATTTATCACATCTGTTTCATTGAATTATTTATTACTGGTGTATTTGTTAGTCCTCTTAAAATATTTTCAAAACATTCACTGGAAATGAAATGGGGTATTATAGTTATATTTATAAAAACCTTCTGTAGTATATTATCTAATACTGTTTTTTAAATTTTTTCTTAAAAACTAGAATCAATTGGTCAGTATTTCTAGTTCTCCGTACAACCTCACACAAATCTGGTACGTGATATAGTAATTTTAAAAGAAGGAGGGAAGTCGTTTCTTCTCTGAATCTCCGATTATGGTGAAAAACCTGTCATTTTGTGAAGGAGTTTACTCCCTCAGTTGAAGTGTCGCCTTCAGACTGACGGATATTATCAAGCCGGGGACAGCTTCTTCTTACATATGCAGGGCATGGTCAACGCAATGATTGTCCTTCCTCTACTTAGAACTTGTTATTGCGACTGCATCACTCTCTGGTGAGTAATTTTGGAACTAACTGCGGAATCAGAGATACCTATCCGGCTATCCTATTACTTTTGAATTTAAAGTATTTTTTTTATTTTTTTATTGCCAATTCTTTCTTAGATTGAAGACTTGACTACCTATACTGAAAAAAAAGAAAAAAAAAACAATTTGAACTATTCACTTTAATCTCCAAAATAAAATCTAAAATCATACTAAAATTGGTAATAAAATTACACGCGTTTTTATAAAAAAATTTATGTTTCATCTAGCGATCAATATTCCAGTTATATCTATTTTAAAATACCCCTAAACACAATGGTTTTCTGATGCGAAAATTCTTGGTTTATATCTTTATTCTCAAATTTTACAAATATTATTGTCAAACGAATTATACTATCTATGTACAACAATTAATAAAAGATAAATAAAAGTTGAATTAAAACAAATATGGAAGATATTTCTGTATATAAATGTGGGATTTTTTTCATATTTCCTCTTGGACTAGATAGAAGGAGGGTCAGGCCTATAAATTATGCTTTTGAAGTCCCGTTAAAGGGCTTTTAAGGGACGACTCTTAGGGGTTTTATACTCACCCTTACATATTGCCACTCCGAAAACTTTATTCGCGGCATCATCTTTCGCAAAAACATCTGAATCTCGTTGACACTTAGCAGAAAAAATTGTCTGAAGCTAAATCCCTGTATTTTAAATTTGAACAAAAGCTAATCCAAATATGAAGTAAAGGTCAAGCTGTCTTTCCCACAAAGTTTTTTTTTTTTCTTTAACCTTGAGCATTTCCGAACTAAAAAGGTCATCTTTGCATTCAGTATAATTCTCATACACCTAAAGGTATTATTTCCCATTTCCACTGCTTCTGAAGATGACCTTATAAGATTGAAAGCCTATGAGTAAGTATAAATACATAGTGGAAGAAACAACTTGAATTTCATTTAACACTTCATTGTGAGCTCACTAAGTGGCTAAGAATATAATGATACTCAAAAGCTTATCTGCACGTTTTATTAATGGGATTGGAAAAAAAAAATTAAATATGGTGCACTTTTGAACTTTTAGTGGCACTAGATTTCAAAAACATTTACTTAACATATAATGTCTTTTTGTTGTCTCAACAATTCTAGCTATTTATTTTAGGAAATCTGAGCATATGAAAAGTTTCAGTGAATGAATGAAACATTTTTTCATTAGTGAAAAAAATATGTTTGCTAAATTTTTACGGTGAAAAAATTTACAGGCATTATAGGCATCACCTTGAGTTACCATTTTTTTAAACATTGATATAACCATATTTTAGACAGTAAATGTTGAATACATTGAATACATGAATAAAGAACCTAAAAATATCGTTTATTTATCTATTGTATGATTTAGGACGGTCAGATAATTTAATATAAACATTATTGGAAATTAATTAACGAGAAAATATTTAGCAATACTTTATTATGTTCTTTTCCGTAAATAATTTTGTATGGCTACGGAGTAAGTAACATTTAATTTTATCTACTCCGTTCTCATACATGCGATTTTAATGAACACGATTTTATTGTTTTTTATAATGTTTTTTAAACAAATAAAATAATCGATTCGGGTTATTTTATGTAGTAAAAAACGGAAATATATGAAGGCTTAACTGAAATATGACATTGCAAGAATAAGAAAATATACTGTTTTAGTAAATGTATCTTACAGCATCCGATATAAAATTTGTTCGTTGTAACGATTCAGCTCGTCCGAAAATATTTAATTCCTAAATTTGAAATTTCAATTTTTAATATTAATTGCAGATAAATAGGGAATGGATTTTAATGGAAACATCAAGAGTAACAGTTGTCATACATGTAGACGAACTATTTGAGCTTTTGAGCTTCAAAAATTACAAAATTTTGTAACTAAATCTGAAGTGAAAAACAGGTGAACAATACCCACCCCTTTACTGTACAACGCTGGCCTAGGAGACCATAAGCTATAGGCGCTTCAGATATGCTTCCCTAAGGGCGTTAATTGCCTTTAAGCTTCTCTGAACTGGAACCCAGGGTCGTCACCCTGGCCTTTCATCCTCCAACTGGCTCAGACATTTACGCAAGATTCGATTCAATAACTTATTTAATTAAATTTTTTCACAATGTAAATAAATTATGTATGAAATGTATTTAAAACGTAGTGACATCCTTAATATATCTTTTTTATAGGTAGTCTTTAATTACATAGTCTAATAATTTCAAATTTAATGGTAAAATCTATTAGGGTTGCAAGTAACATTTACAGGGTTTTTAGGAAACTAGTGTCTGTCTTTACTGAAATAGGTCTGTTCGAGAAATCAGTATCTTTAAAAATAAAATAATCGTTTAAAAAAAAGCTTAAAATAACTTCATTTGTTAGAAAAAAACATAATCCTAATTTTAAAATAATTAAATGTATCTTTTCCTTAATCTGTAATGAACTATAAGTTTCTCTAAATATGTTACCTTCGCCCACATGACACTTCAATCTTACAGAAATATTATGTTTTTTATTTATTAATTTATATTTTAATGTGATTAGAGTAACGATAAATCTATATACGTATGTTATTTCTGCTATGCTTTTACTACGCCAGCTTATCGGGTCTTCAATAATATGAAGATATAATCTATTGTAATCTTGTAATCTCCTACTCCACTCCCTTGTAAAGTTCTTATAGTACTATGAGGGTGAGTGAAAGCATTGTAGTATGAGCAAAGACATTTTTATTTAAACTAACTCGAATAAGAAAACATAACTATATTATATTGGTATAAGAGACACTTAGAACCATCTTCTCAATTCGATATTAGTAATTAGGAATTTCCATTTTTTTATCTGTAGCTAAATAATTTTTTACTCTCACTCGACACTTCACAAAACTACACTGGTCTGATTCCACTTCATAACAAACTTTTTTTTTTCGGCATTTATAATCAATGTTCCATAATTTATTTAGTGTGTGGCCTGTAAATCTAACAAACATGTGTCTTGTTGAGCGTTTATAGCCAAACTCATTTTCGATTTTTTCGTTATTCCCGCGTTTTTATTACAAAAATAAATAGAAAAACGTTTAGAAAAAAAAATACATTTAATACTATTTTTACCAAAGGGTTGATATATCATCTAAGATAATCTCCAAAAGATTTTAGTATTTCTTCTTATTGCCTCCACATGAGTAACATGAATAAGAGCCTAATTATAATACTTCAGTTCCAGCCTCTATTATTACCTTTATTATGTTTAAACTTATATCCGAAAATTTTACTATTTGGTATTAGACCTTATAATAATCAGAAATGGCTATGAATGATTAATCAGCTTGGGGATGAATGATTTTGTGGGGTGATACGTTCCTTCATAGACGAAACATACATTTGTTTCCCGCCATATACCACCAAAATATATAGTGTGGTTATAGCATAATATCTGTTTTGAATATAGCCGACCTGCATTATA
>KZ809557.1:3537-19219 GCA_000696205.2 Oncopeltus fasciatus
GGGATCCTCACTCCCTAAGGTTTGCCAGGGTCGCCTGCAGAGGCGCTTGTATTTATACACATACAAGCAAAACACGTTGAGAACAAGTTTACTCTATCCGGGTAGTTTGGCCCAGAGAAATAGTGTTGACATGCACAACATTTACGTAGCCGGCTAATTAGCGTGACACTTCCACCCAGTCCCGCACACACGTGTTTATATTTCAGTCCAACAATACAGCCAAAGGGGCGGGATTAATTTAGACTGAGCGTCTTGGGTTGAGCTCCACGCTGAACTTCCCTCGGGGTAAATTAAGTACTCGGATCGGCAAATATTAGCTATTCCGTCATTAGGGCCAATTACGGGGAGAATTTGTCTTGTTTGCGATTCGTTTTCGTTCCTTGAGAATTGGGACTGGATTCCGTAGGCTTGACTCCTCAGAGACATTTGTAAGATTTCAGATGAAGAAATTTTGGAAAACTCCAGGATAAATGAGTCTCTACGATTATCAGAAACTAAAATTTCCATGAATAGTTCAGAAACATAAGAAATTAAAAGTATAATTTACCAAGCCTGTATAATAAATCAGAATTGTTTGTTCGAGCCTGAAGGAAAATCGTAAAATTCCAATAGAAAGAAAATTCCTCTCAACTTTATCATATCCCAGAGTTTAGTCCTGTGGAGTAGTTTGAATGGAGCATAAAATTATTGTGATTCTCTGAAACTTTATAGAATAACATAACTTAAGAACTTTACCACTTACATTATAGACGACTACATTATAATAAAGACGAAGTATATTGTAACTAGTAATTAGTTTTGCCTTAAAACGAAATCAAAACGCTAGGAAAGTGGATAATACGCAGAAAATCAACAATCTACTAGTACTTTTGTATCTGTTGTCGTAATACGTAAATGGGTTTAGTGGGTGTGACAAAATCCAAATCACTCTGTGTGGACTGCGTTATTTTCAAAGTTTTTAATAATCTGTGATTTAGTTGTATAAGGAACTCTGATTCTTCACAGCTAGTTAAATTTGAGCACTATTGTGGTTTTTAATGAACCATGTTTAAGGTTTCTTAACACAATTTTTAATGATTGATTACTTTAGGTTTTATTTGTATTTGTTATATCGGTAACAATAAAAATTGGACCGTATTAATCTGCCACATATCTATATAACTGAACTTTGCGTATTCAACTTTGAGGATTCGGTTGAAATTTGTTTCACGACAAATTCTTTTATGTTCACAGGAGATAAAATAAGATTGGGCAAACGGTCCAAATCCATGTCCAAGAGGTTTTGAAGCTTGATGCTGAACACCGAGAAGCAAGAGTAAGCTAATTTAGCAACGAATGAGATAGTATTTTATAAATAAAAACGTGAATTAAGAAATTGCCTGAGAAATTTAGACTCAGCTTATATCAGATGATTTGGTCGCCTCTGACTCTCAGTGCTATACTGCTGATCGGAAATAGAACTAGAGTGTATTGTTCGTATCTTTGCTGTGGTATTTCGTTTGCAACCTTTTTTGTTTTTGAGTACAGATATCGCGACTCTTTATGCACAAGTACATTTTAATTGATTATTTATCGACATAATTGGAATTAATTTGAAGATTTTTTGTAGTATGACGAAGAAGAAAATCACAACATTATAGACCAAAAACAAAATTTTCTATGATTTTTAAGAAGAGATTTCATGATCTTAAGGCAGATTTCATAAAAGAAAATGGTTAACAAGAAAGTTAAATAATGCTCTCTTGGGTGATTCCATCAAATTCTAGGGGGGTCGTTCAGTTGAATAAACTATACCATTATTTGCTTCACTAGCTTAGTGAAGAAATCTTTAGGACTAACTCTCTTGCTGAGGTAATGACGTTATAGCAGAAAAGGAGAATTTAAAGGAAATTAATATAAAATGTTTCAAATATTTCCAGTGTTATGAAACACACAAAGTTGTCATAGAGTTTAATAAGTAATATGCATAAAAAGTCATTTATATAATTTAATTTTTGATATTTTTTTTTATAGATTTGAGTAGAGTGAGTAGACTTAGCAAACGTTTGTTAACCAATTTTTATACTGTTCATGGAGGGTTTCCAAAATGCTTGTTGACCTCTGATTCTTCTGTGTCAAAAAATCTCCGATGAAATATAGGTTAGTTTAACATTTGAAATAAAATTCGTACTGAAGGAGACGGGCTCGTGTATTCAGAGTAAGCAAGATCTGCCGATCATGGTGTCTTGATCTTGTTCAGACTTGAGTGACGTCACTGTACCGGTATGTTTGTAGTTTGCGTAATTGCACTGTGTACAGATCGATTGTTGTGTTTTGGACTCTAACCCTCACCAGTTGTGTGCTTGTCCAGTTCGCACGGTCTGTGGGGTTAAGTGTCAATATTAACTTGTATTATATAGTGCACTTACTGAGAAACCGGTCAATATATGCACGACCAAGGTTGACCTCAGTTATGTAAATAACGTTTAAGGCACTCAATAGGTTGTTAACGCCATATGTGAATAGAGATGCTCTATGGACAAAAATGTTGCATTTATTACCCGCAGGAAACACCGACTCACTATTATAGTTCTTACGTCATTCGCCATCGTGGTATGTACATCTATTTCGTACTGATTAGTTATTAAGTTCCACAGCCAGCACCTAAAGTCTTAAAATCTTTTCTAGGAATACGCCAAAACACGAAAAGACCACTGTCTTCTACCCCACTAAGTATACTCCATTCCTGTAAGCAGGCGTGGAACTTCCCATATACCCATCCATTAAAAACAAGAGACAGGGCAGAGTTCGGATCCTACCCCTATTTTCAAAAGCAGCGTAGTAACGCTCTGGTAGGATATACTTCTTAAAATCCACTTCTTTTTTCCTCTGCTTTTATACTCTGAAAAGTACTGTTAACTTCTAAAAAATGAGATTATCGATATTGTAAGTTTCTTAATTAAGCTGAAAAAATACTTCAGGAATATTTGATGATTTTAGTTGGGGTTCGGTCAAGTAGATAAAAAAAAATACAAATTTAAAAAAAGTGTATTTTTTAAAAGAATTTTTGCCTGGATTATTTGGATTTTAAAAAAATACACTTTTTTAAATTTGTATTTTTTTTTTGGATCTACCTTGACCGAACCCCAACTAAAATCATCTAAGAATAATATCTACGGTCAAAAAACTCTCCTTTTGGACATACTTTAGGAATGTTTATTGGATTGATAGGACTGGATTCGTTGGATATTGGAAGGCTTGGCGGCACCCCAGAATTTTACACCGTATGTCTAGATTGATGGTAGTAATGTTTTTGTCAGTTTGATTCAATTGAAAAATTGGTAAGAATTCCTATTCATGAGTAGGTATAGGAGTCCGAGTCATCGATCTTGTCTTTTAATTTAAATATACTCGCCCCATGTGAGTCGTGAATCAATGTAGTATAGTGGTATACTTTTTTTTTTACCCATCTGGTTCTTTTATTTATTTTCTAATTTGTTTTTAATTCCGAGCAAAGTAAGTTTTACTTTTTTTTTACACATTAATTGATACATATAAGCAACTTTAATTTTATTATTCTCAAACGCTAAGTTAGTCTAAAACAATTTCTCGATCCAAATTCAAATGAAAAAAGGTTTCCATTAACGGAGATAACTAGTAATATTTTCTTCTATAGAAAGTTCCAAAAAAAAGTTAACTTTCACGTAAAGAAGTTTTAAAAATTTCTTTAGAAATCAAAGAAACCCAGAAATAAACGAGTTTTCTAATTCACCGCCAAATGTAAATAAAACATAATAAAAAAATATGATGAGCAGCAATCAGCAGGCTATTGTTAAAATACTGTACTCTCCTTATAATAACCATACAATATATTTTTATATTATATTTTCATTACGCTAATAATTGCAATGACAAATGATTTCTGAAATTTATGAGGCTAGACTACTTGATTTTCAACAACGAACAACTCTACATAAATTAAACAAATCTCTATTGAGTTACTTTAACAACATAAACACTTTCCGTTATTGTATTGTAGCCCAAATATTATTCTATGCAATGTAAGTAATATTCCTCGGAAATAACTTGAAATTTACTGTGAGTATTTCTAAAATTTAAGATGAAAGAAAACTCCAAGTTCCAAGGAAAGGTAGGGGCTTGTCAGAAACCCTGGTCTGGCACTAATGGTTTTACAAAATAACACGAGGGTTGGAATTCTTAAGAGTGAAATTTACCTAAAAGTAATTTCTAAGAGGATTGTTTTAAGACTTAACGAAAGTATATTTTAATAGCTAACAGAATTCGGCAGGCGGGGACCTTAAATGCGTGAAAGAATCTTCAACTTGGCAAATTGGTAACAGAAAATGTATTTATTTAAAATCATGATTTATGCATGGATACACTCGATCTAATATTTAATTTTCTTTGTTTGTTTGATACAGCGTTCGCATACAGTTTGCTCTAACTGACAGGCGAGATTACTAAAGTTGACAGTTCCTAAGGGATTACATATGCGTTCCTCTTTAAATAAACATATACACTGTGATATGCATAATGCACATCAATACTCTGATGAAAATTTCATCGAGTAGTTGCATCAATATGTATTATTGATGAAATTAGATTACTCGAGCTTAAATTGTTTAAGTTTTCTGAAAGACAATAAAATTCCTCATGAATGCCAATTAAAAAAAATTTTTTTTATTTCATTCTGCAAAATAAACTACATTATTTAATCTGCTAACTATATAGTTCTATAGGCTGTGAATTACAATATCATGCCGCAACTTCTAAAAGACTGATTAAAAAATAAATTTACTAACTAAAGTTTATTTTAGCTATTTTTGTAATTTTGAAAAGTAGTTTCAATTTTATTTTCATGTTTTTGTAAAACAGTTTTTGGGTAGTCTGGTGATAAAGGTACTAGACTCCTGAGCCAAAGGTCCCAGGTTCAATACTCACAGCAAGTTTCTGTCTGTAGTGACGCAGAGGATTCCTAGTATGCCCATAGAATACCCGGCCCTAATTGGGTACCATTCTTTATTGAGTGAGAAAAAATCAGGCGGCCAGAACGGTGTGCTGACACACGTCTTTTCTAGAGTGCCGTGGCTGGAGAATGAATTCATTCTTAACATGCATTTTCCCTCTGGGCCCAAATGGCCTGTTGCGGTACTTTTTTTTCTGGTAATGGAAGTTCCTTCGTTAAAAGCCTTTTTTCTCAAGAGATACTTCCTAACTTCTTGAACGAGTTACATACCAGCATAAACATGACCACAGGGACACGCACAGGGTAGCTAAAGCGATCCGTTCAGGTCTTACAATCCTGGCGCTACGTGTTCAAATCTCTTCCAAGAAATACTTTTATCCATAAATAAAACAATAAAACGTTTATCCCATTATAAACATCTTGAGCCGAAATAGGTGAGAAATTTATTTTCAACTCCCTTCTGTTTAACTTCATTAGCCAATACTTTCTCGGACTTCTTTTAATCGATGACTTCTGGAGGCATTCATGAATCAAGCTTTCGACGCACAGACATTGAGTGTTTTTATCGCCATCTTGGTATTATACATCAAGAAAAGAGTGAAGAAAAAAATATTTTCTTCAATTGACTAACGATGCAAGTGCTCTATAGTTGATTCAGAACAACAAGAGAAACGTATGTAACCAGAAAGAGGAGGGATAACATTTCACTTTTGCGGGGGGTTTTGTAAAATAAAGACATTTTTGTAATTGTTTCAGAAAAAAATCCTTAAGGACCTTCAAAGCGTTTAAAGGAAATAATCTGTTGAATCCTCATTTTGCTATGAATTCTGAGATTTATTATATTTTGCAATTTAATTATAAGTACTCACTACCGATACATAAAAACACATTTATCGTTGTTTAAAATGTATTTTTCCTTTATTCATTGACCATAAAAACGAACTAATGCGTCAATCCAATCTGCGCCGACACGTTTTTGACAGAATCCCATTTAAGGAGACAAATGTTAAATTCTTTGGAGAAGATTTATTTATACTTGAAGGGAAATTCTATCTAATGTAGTAGGTTATTCCCAGGGGAGGGAAAATGGAGGAGACACTGATTGGCCAGTCGGAGGGAGGAACGGAGTGGATGAAGTAAAAGTGACTGTCCGGCCGAAAAGTCTGGGGTGAAATTAGCCCCCAGTTGAAGGGGCACCCCGCAGTGGAAACCGCTTTCCAATAAATAACTAAGTAGTCGGCAGCCGATTAAGAACTTTACTCAATTTAATTATATCCCTGGCCTACTTTAATTAAATAAATTCAGCCCTTTTCTTCCCCCCACCAGGTCCCCCTTCTTCAGCTGCTACGTCTGAATGACTTCTGTGTCTGCTGGCTCTTGATTTGAGTGAGAAATAATGTCGACGATCTGGAACATTTCCCCTTTAATAACGTTTTGATTCACTTTAGCCCCCCCCCCCCTCCTTTGGACTATTCATTCGAACTGGTCCGGAAGACTGCCTCCGTCTTAGACGTCATCTGTTCTCGTTAGCTTTTCAGTGATCGTTTCTTTCGTCGAGTCTTTGAATTTCAAACACAATGGCTATGAAATTATATAACTTTCTTTTTGTTTTTACCTACTAAGCCACCAGTTAGGGACGTGAAATGGGGCTATCCTTAGATAACCGCCATATTTTAAACGTCCAATGTACTTCTCGATAAATAACTGTTCAGAGTTGGATTCGAACCAGAAGTGCTAGATCCGTGACTCTATTATCTATTAAATGCATGGATGCTTACGCTATGGATTTAGTAGCTATGGCACGTAAACTAACCTATAAATATTTTATTTGGTTGTGGTTTTTTATCCCATGTAAATTTTAAACAATTAATGAGATGATCTCAGGAGATCCAGGTTCGATTCCTGGCTGAGACAGATAGTTTTTTTATTCTATCCCCTCTCATTAATTGTGTAAAATAACCTAGTCTACTCTAACCTAACTAGCGGTTATCTACCATAGTTTCCTCAGTGTACGCCATATTACTAGTATGTTATAGTCCACCATGCCTATAATGGTCTTTTTCGGTATACTCTTCCAATCTTTACTCTAGTCTATCTTTCCCTAATAATCAACACTCTACTTCATATTTATTTGGCTGTGGTTTATTATCCCCCATATAAATATTTATAAAGAATAATTAAAAAAGTAAATGACGAGAGTCGACAAATAGCTTGACAATGTCAGCTCCTTCGAGTTTAGGACGATGTATTCGTCTTTCTCGTGGGTTAGGCTTTCGCTAGTTAGTTGGGAATTTAAAGGGTTATCTAGCTCGTCCCACTGATGTAATGGTTTAGCATACCGGCCCGGATAGCAGGAGATCCAGGTTCGAGTACTAGCTGGGATTTTTTATTATATTCCCTCACATTAATTGTTTAAAATTTACGTGGGATAATAAACCACAACCAAATAAATATTTATAAAAAAAATAATGTGTTGACATATAAAGTATATTAAACTCGATGTTTTCANTTGGTTGTGGTTTTTTATCCCATGTAAATTTTAAACAATTAATGAGATGATCTCAGGAGATCCAGGTTCGATTCCTGGCTGAGACAGATAGATTTTTTATTCTATTCCCTCTCATTAATTGTGTAAAATACCTAGGGGATAATAAACCACAACCAAATAAATATTTATAAAGAATAATTAAAAAAGTAAATGACGAGAGTCGACAAATAGCTTGACAATGTCAGCTCCTTCGAGTTTAGGACGATGTATTCATCTTTATCGTGGGTTAGGTTCTCGCAAGTGAGTTGGGAATTTAATGAGTTATGTAGCGCGTCGCAGTGGTGTAATGGTTTAGCATACCGGCCCGGATAGCAGGAGATCCAGGTTCGAGTCCTGGCTGGTACAGATAGATTTTCTTTTCTATTCCCTGACAGTAATTGTTTAAAATTTACGTGGGATAATAAACCACAACCAAATAAATATTTATAAAAAAAATAATGGGTTGACATATAAAGTATATTAAACTCGATGTTTTCATGTGCATGTAGTAGATTTTAGAGTTATTTTAAAATAAGAAAAATTTATCATAAAATGCATGCGCTCATTTATTCAATAAATATCAGCCACTATTTAACACCCACGGGCGTATTTTATTGTGAAAACTTGATTTACTATCTCAAATAATATAATCTTTACGACTTAGATATGAATTACATGACATATAATAGTAATAGTTCTAAAATACTACAGTCATAATAGAGATAACATTTTTATTTATTGATCTGATACAGCAATGAAACTTTGCTCTAACATAAACTAAGTTTAACAAGTTCCATGCTTTGTTTAGTTGTAAGTTAATAGAGTAGTTAATTAAACATTGTAAATTTCGCTATTAGCAAAACACTGATATTTATAAAGTAAGAAGGCCATTATGAGATTTGTTCAGGAAGAATGTCGTTCACGCAGGTGCTGCGTAACCAAAATAGATTTTCCAGGTTTCATAAATATTGACATGTATAAGTATAATTTATACGCATTAAAGATGGCTCTAGAGGCAGAAGATGGTTAGAGGCGCTCAAGTCTCCACGTTCATTCACAAATATTATCCTTCTTGTGTACCCTACACACACACACACACACACACACACACACATGTATATNTATCATTATACAATATAAATAATTGAAATTTCATTTTATACTTAAAATATTTTTTATCATGATATTATTTATTATTAAGTATCTTCTATGATTTTTCTACAAATATAATAAAAAATCATTAGAGCTTTTGTAGGATAATAAAAAGCCTGTCCTGAGCCATAGATGTTTAGAATGAAATGCTAACCTGTAGAAAGCCAATCCCTCCAATCCTTCCATGACCCTAAGGGGTTGAAAGGGAGGCTAACACTAATTTAAAAAAAAATTATTATGAATATTGGATTTGGTTGTCTAACAAGTCCATAGACTTTTTATTACAAGATCCTTCGTAAATGGTAACTATGCACTATTATTAAAGAATTTGTTGAGGTTCGGTCAAGTGAATGACATATCTTTACCGAACCCCTAGAAATTGTTTACTAATAATCTCCACGGTCAAAAACTCTCTATTTACTTTAAAAAAAATTAATTTTTGAATAGGATTTTTTATTCCATCTCATGAAACCAACCAGAGTTTTGGAGCGAGAAGCTATCCCCAGAAAGCCACACTAATATTTACTAAAACCCATTGCAGTGGTAAGGGTTTTCTTTCTCCAGTGCTGGATAAGACGGGTTCGCATCTGCCGTTTCAAGAATTGAGTTGATACTTGGAAGCCACGACCGGAACCTAAGGCTAGAATAGAATACCCATAGCTTGAGGCTTCTAACTTGGGTCTAAAGTACCCTCGGGATTACAAGTACTCGTAATGGGAATTCTTTTTCCCCTCGTTCTGGTTTTCGAGCTGCTAAAGCGTGCTTGGATGAGCTCCTCAACTGAATGAGCCATGAACTCAGTGAGCAAAGGAAATGTTGAATAATTCTGAGAATCTGGAGGACTACGTTAGGAAAGCGGCGCCGGTTGACTTACTGCAAACGAAGCTGCCTCTGCCGGCTCCTGGACAAGCAAGGAATTAAGTAATTTCCTGAAGGAATGCAAGCTGGAAGCGGGATCTCTCGGCTGGAAAAAGACGGCATTAACCAAGCTTCGTGAGCACCGCTGGAGGTTGTCTCTCAAGGGGGAGTTTTGTCACCTCAGCTATTCTAACTCTACAATGTTCCTCTGGAATTTAGTTTTGTAGGGTTGAAAATTTGTCGCACTTTGGTGATTAAGAGTAACAAGTTCAAAAATAAATTTCTCTCAAAAACTATCAAACCAAGCTGTTATGAAAAACTAATAGTCATCTGGTGTATTGACACATTTTATTCGTCTAAATACGTCTAATTGAATATTTTTTTGAAGAGGACTTTTTGGTAAATTTTATTTATTTCTCTCGTTCTTTGTTTATATTATTGTGATCTAAAGTAAAATTTAGATTAGTTTAAATAGGTAGAAGTTAGCTGCATCGCATTTTCCTATATAATATTACTCATGAAGCTTAACAAGAATTATCCGACGAACCGATTTTTTTAAAGGAATTCAGTTAAAATTTCGTTTTGTTAGTGATTAAGGTGCCAGCTAAGAGTTCGAGTACCATTCAGGGCGCGCTTTTATCGAGGGACAAAATTATATTATATTCTTTTTTACTTTGCTAAATTTATTTTCGGATCGGTTACTTATCAAATAGAGGCTAAGGAAAAGATCAAATAAAAAAATTGATAAATTACAATGAATGAGTTTATTCATATTTTAACTTAAGGTAGGGGTTATATAGAAATTGTCATCCCATTCTAAACATCTATGGCTCAAGACAAGCTTTTATTTATTTTTAAAAGCTTGCCCATGGGGGGATTTCGTGATCCAAACGGGTCCCACGAGCTCCCTGGCAGCCCAACAACATGTTTAAAACTACTACTCATAACTCACCAGCCTCATTTGTCCTCTGCCCTAGGTCATTATTTGATTTATACTATTCTAAGACAATAAATAATGTAAATTAACTAAAATTCAGAAATCAAACAAATAGTACCAGTAAAGAACTATATTAATAGGCTAATAGATTAACTCTTTGCAATAAAAAGAAAGGATTTGATGAAGAAACTTGATTATGTTAATGAGCCTCGGATATTATCTACAATTTAATATAACTAACTACTACATTTTAATTTTTATTTAAGTTTATATGAATTCGCAAAGATTAATTCAATGTACATCAAGAAAGTATCCGTTAAAGGTCATGCAATAGGTTTCGCCGAACGGCTTTTTATCCTGTCTGTGATTCTTATAATTTTCATTTTCATTAAATGTTTTAAAAGTATTTCCAATTTACAGTTTTTTTTCCATCCCTAGAGCCGAAAAATTGTTACAAATATTATGCAAAATAACTTATAGTCATTTGAATTGTTTTCATGAATATTTTTCTGAATAAAAGATGCCATTGTGCTGGAGTTTACAAAAGCGTTTTTCGTGGGCAGTGGAGGGGTGGGGGGTGGGAGGGATAACTAAATAAAGTTTGACAAAGGAACGGTACGGAATATGTAAATCAAGCACCACAATTATAGAGTATTGCGACATTAAATTGTTCAATCAAGGTCTTCAGGGCCTCCTCCAAGAATAAGAAAGTGAGGGGAGGGGGAGGGGGGATATAGGGAGAAATGAAGTTAAGTAAACGGGAAGCGATTCAGATGACGAGAGGAGGGGAGGAGTGAATATTTTAAGCCATCTCTCCTCCCCACCCCTCACCCCACATTTCAGCGGGTGGACTCAATAATTCATCAAGAGTCAAATTGGGTTTTCCTTTTCCAGCTGGCCGTCGACAGGAGACACCATTCCCAGCCGAATTCCCTTCTTCCCACTGGAGTGCCAGGTGGGTAATAACTGGAGAAGTCAATCGCTACTGGAACTTCGACCAACAGAGCTTTAGAGATTTTCCAATGTAATGTTTAGTTAATTATGTTTGTTTTTTTCCCCCCGGAAGAATGAAAAAATAATTAGAACCTATCAAATCCTCAATAGAAAAATAGGAAATATTTTATTGTGGTTTTTCTATTTCTTAAGTTAGTCAATATTGATTTAAATTTAATTAATTAATATACAATAAATTCAAGGGAATAGAATAAAAAATCTAACAGACAGTTAGATTTTTTATTCTATTCCCTCGCATTTATTGTACAAAATTAATGTGGGATTAAATACCACAACAAATATAATATTTATTTAATTAATTAAAATTTACCGAACAGTATTTATACTTTTTTAAATTACGACTTGTTGATTTTTGATGATTGTAAAATGAGCATAATTAACTTTCTACCCCACCCTATAAATTTTTGTTTTGTATGATTGTTGGTTTTTTTTCATTCCACACAACACAAACAGTAGTTTTGGATGCCTTCTGAAAAAGGATTATCCATGAAAGATTGAGTGATGGTTACAGTTTATTTCACAATATATCCTTTTCATTTTCTGAACTAAACTCAAACTAAACTCATGAAATCCAAAGAGACAATACACAATCACTTACATATTGTATTATATATGTTGCTATGTCAGGGGTGGAATCCTAACAAGAACCTTTGATCTGGAAATGTTATGATCCGCTATCCGAAACATATCTTTGAATAGCAACAATTTGGACATTGTATTCCCTCTATTTGACATGTCCTTTCTGGCCCCCCTCCCACCATTTCCCCATCCCTTTTCAACAGCAGCTGATATAGTCATATTTCAATTTCCTGACTAACTGGGTCATCCTAACACCAGTTAGTTCATAATTTTCAGTTTCTCATAACAAATTCACACAACCAGAGAGAACAAATATATAATGGGATATGTCATGNTACCGAACAGTATTTATACTTTTATACATTACGACTTGTTGATTTTTGTAAAATGAGCGTAATTAACCTCCTATACCACCCTATAAATTTTTGTTTTGTATGATTGTTGGTTTTTTTTCATTCCACACAACACAAACAGTAGTTTTGGACGCCAATAATTCTGAAAAAGAATTATCTATGAAAGTTTGAGTGATGGTTACAGTTAATTTCACAATTTATCCGTTTCATTTTCTGAACTAAACACAATCACTTACATAGTGTATTATATACGTTGCTATGTCAGGGGTGGAATCCTAACAAGAACCTTTGATCTGGAAATGTTATGATCCGCTATCCGAAACATATCTTTGAATATAGCAACAATTTGGACATTGTATTCCCTGTATCTGACATGTCCTTTCTCCCGCCATTTCCCCATCCCTTTTCAACAGCAGCTGATATAGTCATATTTCAATTTCCTGACTAACTGGGTCATCCTAACACCAGTTAGTTCATAATTTTCAGTTTCTCATAACAAATTCACACAACCAGAGAGAACAAATATATAATGGGATATGTCATGTACACAGATTCGTTTGGCGGTATCTGTCTCCAATGTAAATACACTCTGTGTTAGATAAATAAAGCTTTATATTCCTATTGTATTTGTATAACCAAAGTACAATTTGTCGAACATATACCTTAAATTTATTGATACTGCTTATCAAAACTTAAATAGTTTTTTTTTAATTTCAAGAGAACTAACAAGTACCCTATATTAATATAATATATAATATATTTTATTTTGCTAAATGACTTGCATAATTTACTTAAGTAAAAAAATGGATTATTTGTATGTCCATCTGTACATTTTTCAGTATTTTTTTTCTTAGGTTTCGGGGCTTTTTATGCATTTAAAAATCTAAAAGAAAGAAAACGTGTGAGATTATATACTCATATTTCAAATTTAATTTTTTTAATATATTATTGATAGCACTCACTTATTTTTATATATCTTGAATGACAAATATACTCTATCAAATACTGATGATGTCAACGATTATAAAATTAAAAACTAGTGTTTATGTCTAATTATTAACATTCACATAATCACAGACTAATAGGTACATATTTTCATAATAAATCTATTGAGACAATATTTGATACATTTTTTTATGTCTTACACACATATCAATGTCATATGTTATACTATGTGACATGAGCGTCAAAATTCCAATAAGTCAGCTTTAATTAAATCCCCCTACACAATACTGTAAGTAAATACCATTTATAAGTCGCCGATAAATATTTATATCGAGAATGGTTGTGCGTATATTTGTAATTGTATGCTCGTTAAAGGAACTTAGGATGTCATGAGGGGCGTAAACTACATTTAGGATTGTCTGATGCGAAAGGAAAATATCATTAAGATAAGTACTGAAAATCGCGTGTGTTTGTGCGTATGTTGGTAATTGTATGTTCGTTAAAGGAACTTTGGATGTCATGAGGGACGTAAACTACATTTAGGATTGTCTGATGCGAAAGGAAAATATCATTAAGATAAGTACTGAATATCGCGTGTGTTTATGCGTATCTTTGTAATTGTATGCTCGTTAAAGGAACTTAAGATGTCATGAGGGGCGTAAACTACATTTAGGATTGTCTAATGCGAAAGGAAAATATCATTAAGATAAGTNCCATTTCCCCATCCCTTTTCAACAGCAGCTGATATAGTCATATTTCAATTTCCTGACTAACTGGGTCATCCTAACACCAGTTAGTTCATAATTTTCAGTTTCTCATAACAAATTCACACAACCAGAGAGAACAAATATATAATGGGATATGTCATGTACACAGATTCGTTTGGCGGTATCTGTCTCCAATGTAAATACACTCCGTATTAGATAAATAAAGCTTTATATTCCTATTGTATTTGTATAACCAAAGTACAATTTGTCGAACATATACCTTAAATTTATTGATACTGCTTATCAAAACTTAAATAGTTTTTTTTTTAATTTCAAGAGAACTAACAAGTACCCTATATTAATATAATATATAATATATTTTATTTTGCTAAATGACTTGCATAATTTACTTAAGTAAAAAAATGGATTATTTGTATGTCCATCTGTACATTTTTCAGTATTTTTTTTCTTAGGTTTCGGGGCTTTTTATGCATTTAAAAATCTAAAAGAAAGAAAACGTGTGAGATTATATACTCATATTTCAAATTTAATTTTTTTAATATATTATTGATAGCACTCACTTATTTTTATATATCTTGAATGACAAATATACTCTATCAAATACTGATGATGTCAACAATTACAAAAATAAAACTAGTGTTTATATCTTATTATTAACATTCACATAATCACAGACTAATTGGTACATATTTTACCTTTTCTTCGTCCGGGTTGGACCATGTCAAGTTGTTGATAGTTGCCGAGCTTTCGTACTTTCTTCGGAAGAATAAAAGGTAAATACATCTGACGACTGTCGAAGCCTACGTGAACAGGTACATACTTTCATAACAAATCTATTGAGATAATATTTCATACATATATTTATGTCTTATACACATATCAATGCCATATGTTATACTATGTGACATAAGCGTCAAAATTCCAATAAGTCAGATTTAATTAAATCGCCCAAGACAATACAGTAAGTTAAAACCATATATAAGTCGGCGATAAATATGATTATCGCGTATGGTTGTATGTATGTTTGTAATTGTATGCCCGTTAAAGGAACTTAAGATGTCATGACTACATTTAGGATTGTCTGATGCGAAAGGAAAATATTATTAAGATAAGTACTGAATATCGCGTGTATTTATGCGTATGTTTGTAATTGTATGCTCGTTAAAGGAACTTAGGATGTCATGAGGGGCGTAAACTACATTTAGGATTGTCTAATGCGAAAGGAAAATATCATTAAGATAAGTACTGAATATCGCGTGTATTTATGCGTATGTTTGTAATTGTATGCTCGTTAAAGGAACTTAGGATGTCATGAGGGGCGTAAACTACATTTAGGATTGTCTAATGCGAAAGGAAAATATCATTAAGATAAGTACTGAATATCGCGTGTATTTATGCGTATGTTTGTAATTGTATGCTCGTTAAAGGAACTTAGGATGTCATGAGGGGCGTAAACTACATTTAGGATTGTCTAATGCGAAAGGAAAATATCATTAAGATAAGTACTGAATATCGCGTGTATTTATGCGTATGTTTGTAATTGTATGCTCGTTAAAGGAACTTAGGATGTCATGAGGGGCGTAAACTACATTTAGGATTGTCTAATGCGAAAGGAAAATATCA
>KZ809557.1:23642-38431 GCA_000696205.2 Oncopeltus fasciatus
GACTTCTTACAGACAAAGGGCGAGAGAATATATACATATATATTTTTTTCTCGACTAGATACTAAGTTATTCAAAATATTTTAGAAACACATTTTTTTCTTTAAATTCAGCGTATTTGAAGAGATAAAAAACTAATTAGCAAATTAAAGAAGTTTTTATTTTTGCCTAAGTTTCAAACTAAAATCAGGCCACTTCCGGGTTTTAGGGGTTATGGGAAGAGAGAATCCGGATCTAAGATCATGGTTGTCTTGACTGGTCTGGTTCTGGTTTAATGATTTTCATTTAAATAAAAATAATGGTAATATTGTTAACATATTTTCTTTGTTTCAGAAAGTTATTTCTCGCTTAATAATTTTAGATTGCATCTGAGACAACTAAAAATTATTACTAATGCGTTTTTCGACGCAATATTATCAATGTATATTTATGATAATAGGAAATATGAGAAACATTTTCAAATTTATTTTTTTTTAAAGCCTCGTCGCATAATCAGGCCAACATGAGTTCTGCCATTGCTTGAAGCCGCCATGGCTTGACGGCATGCTCTCTCTGAGAAGCAAGGGAACTTGAATATGCATACCATGTAGGTAGTGCACAGCACAGGGGAGGTATACAGGGGTATCAATTTCAGAATAGTTTGCCCCCACTTGCATATTGATTGGATCTCGGTTCCAACACACATTTCTGACCCCATTCCATCTGACGGCTGAAACTTTCCTTAGTGAAAATATAAAAATATACACCATCAGCTGAGTGATTTTCAATTGTGTTTTTTTTTTTTTTTAATTTTTCATTGGCACTTTTTAATTTGTATTTAATTTTATTTAACATCCACAGGGAAGGAAATATTCAAATATTCACAGTTTTACAGAAATAAGTGTTTATTAATTATAAACTATAAAAAATTATTAAATAAACTAGGGAACTTCTTACCTATAGTAGTTAATAGCAATATGTAAACAAAGTAGGTTCATTAGTGCTTTCTTGGAGTTGGTAATTTATTATGAGTTTGTTAAATTTTAAACTTAATTTATAGTTATTCTATATTTATACAATATTTTTTTCGATTTTAAATAGAAAATTTAAATTTGTAAATAATTAATTCATTTGTCAATAATTCTGACTTGTAAAATGTTAATACGGTAATATATTTTTAGATATACATAAAATGTTTCAAGTGTTTTTAATCGATTATATATTTCAGGCTATAGATATTTAGTGTTTCTTTTTAGTTAAAAAAAATTGTAATAACTCCATTTTAATCTTTGTTGTGGCTCAAGAGATAATTATAGGGAAGACAAAGTATTTATGATTAGTTTGCAATAAAAATAATTTTTTAGTAAATATACGTATAAAATGAAAATAAATGAAGAATCGTAGAGTAAGCGACGAAATTGTTACACCAGCCGGCTTTGTGAATTTGGCTATGTACCCCACTGATCTTTTTACCAATACTAACAATATCTAATTATATGGAAGAACCTATTGTTTATCAGCATAAAAAAATTAATAGAGGTTTGGTACAATAGTTTATAAAAACAATATCATAATTTTATTTCAAAATGTAAAGTTAAAAAAAAATTGTTGAAGCTTCGGCTAATCTTGTAAGCTATATTAAGGTTCTCACATACATGGTTGCCTATAAATTTTTATTTGTATTAATAAAAATGGCTGTTCTTTTTCTTATTTGTTCTCATAAAATTGTAAAGAGCCCTGAAGTTATATTGATATTTACTCTTATTGATCACGGGACCACAACAATTACTGATTGTTAAAAAAAAAAAAAAAAATTCTTATTCTAATTTGAAGGTGAGAAGTATATAACTAATTGTGTTGGGTATTTGTACTGATAAGTAGTGATATATTTGAGGTTTGGTGAAAAATGAGTTTTGTTTTGTTAGTATAAATACTCAAGAATTTATTTTCTACACGCGACGTTTCAGCTTGAAATGGAACCCTTCTTCAGGGCTAATAATTATCTTAGAAGCGAGTGAATTGCTAGCCAGGCTAATAAAGGCATATCACCCATCCAAATACCTTTATTTACAATTACTGTCATCGAGTAAAAAAAAAATCCAGTTAATGATTGCACTGTCATCCTAAACTTTGGCGTTTTTTTTTTGCTCTAGATTTTTGACTCATTTTTGACCAAATTGACGTCGTCATTTTTCTCTCTGCTTTCAATATCAGTTATTAACCCCTAGATCTTAATATTAATAGTAAAATACTCGTACTTAACTAAAAATACAGTATTAATTTTTTAAATAATGAAATAAATGGTGGTATGCAATCCCACGTTGAATTTTACAATAAATGCCAAGGGAGGCAGAAAAAAATCTTACTATCTCAGTCGGAAATCGAAACCGGGTCTCCTACTTTCGGGGCAGGTATGCTGACCTCCACAACACCGAGACAGGTTAGATAATCTTTCCAAATTCCCGGACTTTACTCCGAGTCTAAGCCCCCAAGTAAGACAAATATATCGTCTTATACTCGAAGGAGCTACATTATCAGCTATTTGTTAGACTCTCGTTTTTTATAATACTTCTGTTTTAAATAATAAAATTAATAATTAAGTGGGAGACCCGGGTTCGATTCCCGGCTGAGGTAGTAATACTTTTATGGCTTCCTTTGAATTTCTTGTAAGTACAGTATTAATATTTAAGGATTATTAATTCTGTATCTGCAAAATCTAGTATTTATTTATTTTGAATTTAATAATTATTTATTAATAATACTACCACCCATCTCATATAACTTATGTATTTTACCTGAATGAATTATTTTGGAGAATAACTTTGCTAACTGTAATTTTCTTCTTACCTGAAAAAAAAAAAGAAACAAAATACTATTACTACTTAGTAGTAACTTCAATAGAACATGTGATAAAATAAATTGGCTAAAAACTTTCAAGTATGTACAGAAACAAAATGTAATATACTGTTTATATGTTTTTCCTGGGTCCTGAATTTCACTTAAACGTAACCTTGCTTAGAGCATAATCACAAATTAATAAAGATTACTTTTTAAAAATATATTTTTCTAATAGATTATAACGATGCGTCGCGTATTTTTTTATGTTCGGATGTTGAAATGCAGATAAGAACTAGGCATTGAGAGTAAGTAGTCCCTGAGATCTATTCTTGACCAGGAAATATGATTGTGCTTGCTGATCAATATATGTATATATAGTATAGAAAATGAAACACTCGGGGCTGCGATATGTAGCAATCAAGAACGGATGGGATATAGAGCGCAGTGCTCACACAAAAAGAAAATATCACAAGGAGTAAAATTTTCGGGGATCTCTCGCCCTTCGTTTTAGTGACTTCTTACAGACAAAGGGCGAGAGATCTCCGAAAATTATGCTCCTTGTGATTTTTTTTCTATTTGTGTGTGCACTGCACTCTCTATCCCACCTGTTCTTGATTGGTAAATATATCGCTCGCCAACAGAAGAAGGTTTGCANATATCTTCTATTCACACCAATACAATATTTTTATGGTTTAGAAAAAAGAAAATTATTATATTACTATTAAGCAAGTGTAAATACTATTTCTAAGAGATTTTAATATCCACTGTACTACTCAGATTACATTTTTATAAGAGAAGCAGCCAAATAAATATATTTATATTCTAAGCGCAGATATCTGGACCCACTTTAACCATTGGTTAACCATAACATGAAATATATTGTATAGCTATTTGCATAGGGACAATGAACAACGAATTAAATGTCATTAGCCGATAAAAAAACGGCTTCAAGTGTTCTGTTAAGTACTAAAAGATAACAAACAATAATGTATAATAAATGTGAATGAGTTCTAAGGACTAGATGACTAGGTTTTACAAAATAATGGCCAAAACTAAAATATGGAAATATGAAAAATAAGAAAACCGTTAGTGAGTTACAAGGTATATTAAAAGTTAAAAAAAAAAAAAAAGTCATATCAAAATTATTGTTTAAAACTTATTTCATTCCGCATTTACCGAGGGTGTGGTATAATTATTTACTACAACATTTATTATATTATATTATTATTTAATTTTATGATAAATACATATATTAATTTGTTTCACATATGCTTTTTCGTTTTCATGTATGATTACATGTCTTTCTTTGTATAAATTAATGTACAATTTTCTTTTTGGATTCGCTTTAACATTAAATATCCTTTCGGATCTTAAAGTCAGCTGCTTCCCTTCAAATACTGCCCAGGACAGTTCATTTTTTTAGAGTTGTAGGACATTCCGAATCCTATGAAACTTTAGGGTGGCTAAATTTATATATTACTTAACTAGAGGTAGATTGAAAGGGTGTTACTAAAATAGTGTTTGTGTTTTTTTTTTTTTAAATATACTATGTTGAACATTACAATCTCAAAGTTTGATTTTTAATAATATTGAGCTATCATATTTACCTTTTATACTTTTAAAATTTTTAGTTCAGACCAATAAAATATTTTTATGGTTTAGAAAAAAGAAAATTATTATATTACTATTAAGCAAGTGTAAATACTATTTCTAAGAGATTTTAATATCCACTGTACTACTCAGATTACATTTTTATAAGAGAAGCAGCCAAATAAATATATTTATATTCTAAGCGCAGATATCTGGACCCACTTTAACCATTGGTTAACCATAACATGAAATATATTGTATAGCTATTTGCATAGGGACAATGAACAACGAATTAAATGTCATTAGCCGATAAAAAAACGGCTTCAAGTGTTCTGTTAAGTACTAAAAGATAACAAACAATAATGTATAATAAATGTGAATGAGTTCTAAGGACTAGATGACTAGGTTTTACAAAATAATGGCCAAAACTAAAATATGGAAATATGAAAAATAAGAAAACCGTTAGTGAGTTACAAGGTATATTAAAAGTTAAAAAAAAAAAAAAAGTCATATCAAAATTATTGTTTAAAACTTATTTCATTCCGCATTTACCGAGGGTGTGGTATAATTATTTACTACAACATTTATTATATTATATTATTATTTAATTTTATGATAAATACATATATTAATTTGTTTCACATATGCTTTTTCGTTTTCATGTATGATTACATGTCTTTCTTTGTATAAATTAATGTACAATTTTCTTTTTGGATTCGCTTTAACATTAAATATCCTTTCGGATCTTATAGTCAGCTGCTTCCCTTCAAATACTGCCCAGGACAGTTNGGTAGCATGTTCAACTAGTCAGATTAAATTTTTTAAGGGGAGGTAGACAATCAGATATATTTATATTCTTATATTATTTAATATAAAAAATAAGAAAAAATTAACTTAAGTACACATAGAAGGTGGTTAGATTTTATTCTAGAGTAAATCTTAGGCTAAAAGCAATCAATGGAATCAGATTAACCCTTAAGTGGTAGAAGAAGTGAAAGAAATACAGCTGGTGCCTAGAGACACGCGGGAGAACCTCCAGGCTAGGATAAAGGGAGAGGAAGGGCGGCTGGTTGTCGATCGCCAACGACTCATTCATCAGGGTGGACTAAAACCCGTGACGTCACTAAACCCGTCTATCCCCCACCCTTGGACCTAATGATATTTTTATCTCTCTGGCCTTATCCCCACACCGCAATCCGAGGGTCTCTTCAGTAATCCCACGGCTCGTTGTCCTTGTCAGTAGGCGCTTACCGACAATACCCCCACAGCCACACACCACCAGAACGTTTTGAAAAATAACTCCCCCGGCTTAGAGTGATATGGCGGAGTATTTTTATTTCTTGAGTTCTCTTTTCTAGGTTCGAAATCAAAGGATAAAACCACTAGTGTAAGTGATTTTTTTTCTCTTAATTTAACCCACTCTCCAATATGTCTCTCTAATAAGTTTTGTCTCTCAAATTGATTTCAATAGAGGTTAGGTTAGGGATTTTTCTGGGCAATCAACTACAAGGTTATTATGCCCTTTTTTTTTTTTATTTATTTTTTTTTTATCTAATGTGGTACTATTTGAATTAGAGATATTGTACAGTAGTAACATTAAAATGCGGATACATATATATTTATACACACATACATGTGTATACACCTACCTATATATACATTCGAGTGCGTGCTTGACGTTGTGTATTATTTCAGGTTCTTATTTCACCATCTAATGTAGTTTACATTATATATCTGTATCTAAACTCATGTTGGGAGAAAATGGAGATTTCAATAGATATCAAGATTGAGTCAGATTTTTTCATTTTTATATGTAACCCAACTACTTAATTTATTAATAACTGAGAAGCTTAAAATATATTTTAAAATTGTTATTTTTAAAGGATAAATAATTTAGCCCACGGCGAGATTCGAACAACCGTTTTCTGATCGTTAGTCAGACATGCTAAACTCTGCACTACGTTGTTGACCCAGATCCAGCAGTGTTGGAGAAATCCTGCATGGCGGTATTACGGCCAAAATAATGAGAGTAGAGCGTGTCTGACTAAAATTCCGCTGTAACTAAATTTTTGTCTTTTTAAACTTGATATATAAATACATTTACCAACTAAACTCAATTTTCTTTTCTTTAAAAAATTTTAATACAATTTTTCCGAAGGAACAGTATATATTCATTATTTTGTCTAGTGGTTTACAACTTTGTAAGAATTGTTAATTATTAATTCCTTAGTACTGAATCATATGTTTTGAAGCACTTTCTTAAAAAAAAAAAATATAAAATTACCTTACGCCATCAAGTACTTTTTTCTTCCAGTTTTAGGGCGATTGTATTTGCTTCCAACCCTTGGAGGACCAGTCATTTTTCTTCAGGGGTTTCTTGATCTCGACGAGTTTGTGTCAGTAGACCAACGAATCTCACGTTATCCGAAATGACGTTTTTTCTACTTCATCCGCACAACGCAAAAACAAAAGCTCTCGTTCTCCTTAAGGGGGCAAAAATCCACAAGAACACTCCGCAAATTTTTTGCTTTCTAGTGTAAAAATATTTTAGTTTTGAAAAAAAAAAGTACTAGTAAACATAACTGACATCTTCTAGCTACGGGCAATGCATGCCATTATAGGATTGTTTTGCAAACACACACACATATAGATATAATTTAAAAGCTAGGAGCTAATCTAAAACATAAAGCGATCTAATGACTGCATTTTTGGTCTTCATAATAAAATTCGCATGATACCCAAGTATAATACAACTAAAAAAGTTGATTGAAAATATAAGTGAAGGCATAATTGTAATTGCTGTTTTAACGAAACGTAATGGGCATGTAGAATAAATTTCATTATTATTTATTATTTAGTTGTAATATTTAGGAAATTCTCCATAATGTGAAAACTAATGATTATTATAAAGTTTTGGTAGGCCTGTGACGATCATTAATCAAAAGGACTCTTTCATCAAATTTCCATTCGCTACAGCTGACCTCTACAAAAAGATAAATAGCAAATCAATAGAATAACAATTTTAAGTCATTATTATTAAATCATGGACTACTTATTGTAAAAATAATAGTAAAATCACTAAAAATAAATAAAAAAATTGCTTGATTAAATTTGAAAATATTAATAAATTATTAAATGAATACGGCGTACATTATAACTCAAAATAATTTTTGCAAAGACTTTTGACATTATGTGAATTTCATGCTGTAATCCTACTGTAAATAATTATAGAACTAATATGATTTATTATGTCTTCTGAATATGCTTGTAAATTATAACATTTGATAAACTATTGCTGGGTTTTACATAGAATGTTTAAGTATGCTGTCTCAAAAACATTTCTTATATGAAACTAGAATGGAAAGCAGAAATTTCAAGTAACTCCAGTTAATCTCTTAGTCTATCCCTCCAGTCAACTCAAGCGCCCAATTCTGTGTCTTAGATTGTAGCTTTTAAATATTCAGGAGGGATGGAAGAAGTAATTTGCTGAGTATGGAAGAAGGAGGGATGATTTTAGATACAAAGGGGTAGAGAGGGTTTTGTAATTTGTGGATTTTTGGGAGGCCACTACATCCAGTCAGATATAATTTTGTAAAAAATGTATTTATGTATGTCTGTTGCATAACCCAGTTCCTTAATGTGACTGTTAAAGTTTGCGATAAGTGATTGCGTGGGATGTCTGTTGTGGGTAGAGCTCTATGTGGTTCTGTCTGAAAGTAAAATGTACTTATCATGATGATAACAGTGGTAAAGTATTCCCACATTTCATTATTTATTTGAATCGTACAAGGAGCTAGAAAATTAACTCTTCTACTTCCGCCGGGAATCGAACTCCGGCCGTCTCCGTCTGCTCCTTGCCGGTCGCGCATGATACCAGAGACACGTACTTAGGTACGGGAACCGTGAAATTATGGATCTCCCACCGAGGGAGACAATTCGAGGTGCAATTGGTAGCATGTCCACCCGAAAGTGAGAGACCCGGGTTCAATTCCCGGCTGAGGTAGTAAGATTTTTTTTAGTTTCCTGTACGATTCAAATATGTAAGTAAAGTGTACCTTTTTCTGGTGCAGTTAGTCAAGACTCAGGTCGAGACGAGGAGACCTTCACTTTTACTCATATCACTTCAATCATCAAAAAATAAATGTGATATAAAATCTCATTTACTCACACTCTCTGACAAGATATTTTATAACAAAAATATTTTAAGTGTGACAGAGATCCTCCTCTCTCATGGTTTCCCTACGTACAAAAATTACCTTAAGTACACATAGAAGGTGGTTTGATTTTATTGTAGAGTAAATCTTAGACTAAAAGCAATCAATGGAATCAGATTAACCCTTAAGTGGTAGAAAAAGTGAAAGAAATACAGCTGGTGCCTAGAGACACGCGGGAGAACCTCCAGGCTAGGATAAAGGGAGAGGAAGGGCGGCTGGTTGTCGATCGCCAACGACTCATTCATCAGGGTGGACTAAAACCCGTGACGTCACTAAACCCGTCTATCCCCCACCCTTGGACCTAATGATATTTTTATCTCTCTGGCCTTATCCCCACACCGCAATCCGAGGGTCTCTTCAGTAATCCCACGGCTCGTTGTCCTTGTCAGTAGGCGCTTACCGACAATACCCCCACTCTCTGTTGATATATTTCAGAAAAAATATCATAGAATTTGACTCGGTCCAACCCGGAAGATGAAATGGTAAATACATCTGACGACCGACGAAGCCTACGTGAACAAATTTTACATTTCCACTTACCAAACCAAGCCCCAATAAGAAAAAAATACATAAATAAAAAAAATACAAAAATAAAAAAAGAAAGAGAGAGAAAAGAACTTTGCATGTACTTCGCTTGATGGAGAAGCTGCCCAATTGCAGAACTAAATATCTATTTACAATACACTGGTTTTTTGTTTTCTTTTTCTTTTCTTTTTTTTCTCTTCATATTTTTATTTTTATGAAATGTTGGCATTGAGAATGTCACGGGGCCATTTTCTATTCAGGCAACGTGGTGGATTATCAGGATGGGTAATACTGGATAGAGTTTGATTTCCCACTAATAACAAACTTTAATTTATTTACACGTACCCCCCTTTTTAACAGAACTAAAGTTGTCTAGAAAATTCCTTGTTCCTCTCCTAATTGTCGTGGTTCGTACATCAGCCATATCAAAAAACCTATTTCCCGTAGAATCAACAACTACAAGAATGACATCAACAAAAATTAAATAAAAACTACCCTCACAAAACACGTCTATAATGAAAAACACACATTTGACAACATTACTATTCTTTCCACTGAACCCTATGAACACAAACGCCTTTTATCTGAAACCGTTCACATTAACTTACAACAGAATCATTCACAAGCCCTCCTTCAAAATAAACCTGTCAAACTTGTCTCCAAGTTCCTTAGGCTACTTATCTGCAATAATTCCCACCTTTTTTTCTCGTATTCTCCCCATTTATGCAACCCCCATACCCCCCTTCCAATACCTGTCAGTCATAATTTCAAATCCTTACCTCTCGGTCATGCAGATTTGTTCCAGGTGACAACACCTCTACTTTTGCCTTCTTGATAGGTAGGTGTGATGAACTGTCTCCTCATATTTTTATTGTTTTCCGAAACATTTCATATAACATTACTTTTAGTTACGTTAAGTTAATATAATAATAATGTAAACCATATATTTTTATGTTTTTCTCGTGTTTTCTTAAGACTTTGTATTTCAACAGTCTTGAAGATGGTTTGCAACCTAAGACAAAAATTTTTTCAAAAATTTTATATTTGTTTTTGGGAGGAATCTTGACCGAACCTTAACAAAATAACTACTTAGCTTTAAAATATATTTTACATGGAGTATTAGGATAGTTATGCCAAATTAAGTACGCAATAAAAACTAGACCATAAAAATGAGAAATAAATATATTTTATGAAAATAAAAAGTAAAGAATATGATAGATTTAGATGCCACTGATTGAGTCAGCATGTCGATATGGACTTATGAGAAGAAGACAATTGGCTTACTTGACTAAGCTTGATTAGGCCGCCAATCATCCAATAGGGTTTATGAAACTTTAAGAGGATTTTAGAAATTTGCTTCTGGAGACTTGACTAAGTTCACACGTGGGTCGCATCGCATTTTGCTGATAAAAATGGTACAAAATATTTATTTTTTCACTTTCCCGGATCCCTGTATTCTGTTTATTCGGAACAATTAAGTGAAACGTTCCTCGCCAGATTGCGCTATAGTTGCAGTGTTGGTGCACCAGATTGAGAGTTTATTATTACTCTCCCACGCAGATAGATTAGTATTACAGTAGCTTCCCCCTGAGAATAAATTCAAGTTGTATTCCCCAGGTATTTGGCATACATTTATATACTCATGATAATTCAGCTAAGGGAGTATGCAGGAAACTTAAAGAGTTTAACACGAGCTTGAATAGAGATCAACCCTTTTCTGTAATGTGCACATAAGGGTGCTTTAGTAACAATATACTGTATTTTCTGCTTATTAGTAGCTGGATTTGGCTGTAGTGACAATATACTGATGCCCAGTTACGAATGACAAACGATCGCATTTGTTGTCTTGGAAAAAATATTATTTTATTCTTTAAAAATAAAATATTCATTATATGTTCAAATCGAGAGTTTTTTTTACTGTAGATATTAGTATTAGATGATTTTAGTTGGGGTTCGGTCAAGGTAGATTAAAAAAAATACCAATTTAAAAAAAAAGTGTATTTTTTATTANTCCCAGCTACCAGGAGTAATTCTCACTTAGCCAAGTGGCTCTGCCCAGGACTTCCAGGAGAGAGTCATTCACACGGCCCCCTCATCTGCCTCATCATGCTCATGCAATCCCTCATACCCCTTATGCTTTCAAGAACACATACTCACACATCTTAATTCTGCCTTTATGTAACTATGTTCGCCCGCTATTAACTACCCTGTTGTTTTGAACATAAGAAGTCTGAACATGATCAGTAATGGAAGAAGAAGGAACGAACTAGCCAATTCTTCTGGTTTTAAATGTATTTATCACTAGTGGTTATAAATATCTAATTCAATTCCTGGTAAGTTACCAGTTCTTGACTTATTTACCCGTCCAGTAGTAGTAGTAGTAGTAGTAGATCATTGAAGGGCAATCAACTTCTAGGTTATTACTCCCTATAAATACCCTTTTATATATTTACTATACATTTTTGTATTTATTTTTAAAGCAACTATTCTTTCAAAATAGAAAACCTAATACAGCAATTTGATTTATAACACTTTTTACTAAATATCCTTTCATTGTAAAGACAAAAAGCTTAAAACATGACTAAAATAATTAAAATTATACTGAGGTTCCTTGCATTTAACATTTTACTTTTCTAATGAACTGCTTAATATTAAAAGAACATAATATAACATTCAAAATGTAGAAAAATATTTAACCTAATAAATTCTCAGAAAGTGTTTGAGTCCTGAGATTTATTTAAATTAATTTCAAAGAGAACATGAGCTCATTAGAAGAGATGAATTTGTCTAAGTGTGTCAAATGTTTTGTCAATGCCTCAGGAGTAAATATAAAGCCTCCGTGTCGGAATTCATTAGGCCTAATAGCATAATAAATCAAGTGGTGAAAGTGTCTAAAAAGGCAGCTGGGGGTAGTTGGCGATGGAGGAAGTGAGGGATAACCTGGCTAATCCTTGGTATTAATCAGGTGGGGGCTGAGCCCTGGCTTTGCTGCGTCTTAAATCTCCATTTCCCCCCTCCCACCTCTAGCTGGCTCCCACCTAGCCGCAAGCGAACGACTAGGCTACCTATGGTGCAGGCATCTTGTACCTGTAGGGCAATGGTTAGGTCTCTTTTTCATAAGCAAATACTTGTTTCTCAGTCCAAATGATTCATCATTCTCCCCAAGATATAGGAGCTAGCTGAACCAAACCTAACAACCAGGGCTAGCTGCGAAAACTGTCCAGGCATCTTGTACTTGTTGACCAATGAAGACGGAGAATAGAAGGTATGAGAGTTCTATATTCATTGGTGGTAGAAATAACCCATTAGATCATTTACTTGTTGACCAATAGTTTAGTCTCTTTTTCATTCGCAATTACTTATTTTACGGAAGAAAATATTCACCACTTTCCCTAACACCTACGAGCTAGCTGGCTGTCTTGAACCGCAAGCGAACGACTAGGCTACCTACGAAAACTGAGAAGACATCTTGTTCTTGTAGGGCAACGGTTAGTCTTCATAAGCAAACTTGTTTCGCAGTCCAAATTATTCACCATTCTCCCCAAGACATAGGAGCTAGCTGCCTTGAACCGCAAGCGAACGACTAGGCTACGTACGAAAATGGTGCAGACATCTTGTTCTTGTAGGCCAATAGTTATGTCTTTTTTTCATTTGCAATTACTTATTTTACTGACGAAATTATTCACCACTTTCCCCAACAGCTACGAGCTAGCTCGCTGCCTTGAACCATATCACACACCTACGCTAGCCACGAAAATTGTGCAGACATCTTGTAATTGTAGGCCAATAGATAGTCCCTTTATAATTTGCAATAACTTATTTTCTGATTAAATTATTCACCACTTTCCCCAACACCTTCGGGCTAGCTGGCTGCCTTGAACTGCAAGCGAACGACTAGGCTACCTACAATAAACAAACTTGTTTCGTAGTCCAAATTATTCACTATTTTCCCCAAAACATAGGAGCTAGCTAAGAGTCATGCACGACATCAAACACCTACGCTAGCTACAAAAACTGTCCAGACATCTTGTTCTTGTAGGCCAATGGTTAGTCTTCATAAGCAAATACATGTTTCGCAGTTCACATTATTCACCGCTGTCCCCAAGACATAGGAGCTAGCTGGCTGTCTTGAACCAAATCTAACATTAAAGCTAGCTACGAAAATGGTGCAGACATTTTGTACGTGTATGCCAATAGTTAAGTTTCTTTTTTATAAGCCAATACTTGTTTTACAGATCAAATTATTTATCATTTCCCCCAACACCTACGAGCTAGCTGAACCAAATCTAACACCCAGGGCTAGCTGCGAAAACTCTGCAGACATCTTGTTCTTGTTGGGCAATAGTTCTTCCCATTTTGACACATCAAATCATTCACAATTTCCCCCAACACCCACACATTCGGGAGCACTTGAAGTGTTCATATTTTCAAAAAAAAAATAGTCACAAAATAGACCAGGTTAATCACCATTTCCTTGCGAATCTGTGGAATAGACAGCTGTATTGGTTCGTGAATTAATACTTTCGCTACTATCATTCATTAGGCCTCTTCCAAGCGTAATAATAAATCAATTGTTACAACCGTTATAATGACAAGTAGTTGTGCAAAATTGTATGTCGTTATATCAATATTAAGGAAAGTATAGCGAGGGAACAAAAAATACAAATTCGAATTTAAAAAAAATAGTTTTCTAAATGTTACTTGAACAAGAGTATGGCCTACGTAGACTAAGTATATTTTTCATACTCTATCAGACTTGCTCTTAAATAAAAGTTCTGATCAATTAGACAACTTGAAATAAATATTCTCGAAGAATATTTTCAATGTTCCTTTCGAGTGATCAAATCTTTGGAACACTTCACAAAAAGTAGAGGAAAACACATCTTATTTATTTTATATCATTATTTTATTTTTTGACGCACTTGAGCGAGGTTTTTAAAACATAGATTGAATTATTAGGACCACAGCTGTTTAAAATATTTAATTTCCCTATGAAGAGTCCCTAAATATGCGTCTTTAAAATTTCTAGGCATTGAAGATGGAACTATAAGTCCCGAATACGCTCAACTTCTGTTTTAAGGAAAATTGGTTCCAGAACAATTATATGTCGCATCGTATTTTACTGGCTGAAATGTACGTCTTCCGTAAAAATGTACCTCTATTTATTTTACTGGCTGAAATGTACATAATAAAATATTTGGAAGAAACTATTTTTGCAAAGCTACATTCTTAAATTTATTTATTTGTCTTTTGAAGCATAATATTAATGTATTTTTGATACGGTACTTAATATACCAGGTATGTAAGTTTAAAATGTCGTTTATTTCTTAAAATATATACACAGTAATTTAAAAAAAAGTATAATATATTTTATTCAAAGTACTGGCCCTCGCTTTCTACACATTTTGTCCATCTCTCGGGCAATATATGGATACCATTCCAAAAGAATGCTTCATCTTTATTTGAAATCCATTCATCGAGCCATTTTCGTACGTTTTCGAAATTGTTGAAGTGTTGCTCCGCCAATGAGTGTCCCATCGATGAGAAGAGGTGATAATCAGAAGGCGCCAGGTCAGGTGAATACGGCGGGTGGGGTAGGAGTTCCCAACCAAGCGAAGAAATCGTTTCCTTAGTCAATCTGGCTGA
>KZ809557.1:44357-56569 GCA_000696205.2 Oncopeltus fasciatus
TGAAGATGGCTTACAATGTAAGCCGAAACGTTGGTAGATAATCCTTTATTAAAAATACATTTTTTTTAAATTTGTGTTTTTTGGATCTACTTTGACCGAACCCCAACTAAAATCATCTTAGATTAATATAAAATGTTCCAAATATTTCCTGTGCTATAAGTCATACAAAGTTGTCATAGAGTTTAATACGTAATATGCATAAAAAATCAATATTATAATTCAATTTTTGAGTTGTTTTTTTTTTTTAAATAATCTAAAGGGTTATTATGACTACCAATGAGTATAAAACTATCATACCTTCTATTATCTGTCTTCATTGGTTTCTGCAAACCATCTTCTGTTGACGAGCGCTTTCGGTCATTGTCCATCTTCGTGGCCGAATACATGTGCTCAATGTCAAACACAGACAGTGACAGTAAACACATGTATTTGGCCACGAGGATGGATACTGTCCGAAAGCTCTCGCCAACAGAAGATGGTTTGCAGAAACCAATGAAAACGGATTAAAGAAGGTATGATAGTTCTACATTCATTAGTAGTTATAATAACCCTTTAGATTATTTGAATGTTTTATGGTTGTTCCAGAAAATGAACAATGCTTGTTTGTACAGTTTCTGTCCTACACTACTCACACTTCTTGGGTATACGCGAATCTCAAAAAATAGAACAGGACAATAACTTTGGGCTACTACACAGGAAAATAATACAAATCTAGCAGAGTTACGGGCATAGTATTGTACAAATCAAACTCTGCTGCGCCTATATCCTAATGACATTCTGGACAAGACGAAAACATTTAAGACTGACGGCATATGGTGCCAGAATCTGACAATAATTTTAATTACTTTTCATCACAAGAGTAGACTGTAAGAGTCTTTAAAAATCAATCGTTTTAAGTCCTAATCCCAAATTTTTTCTTCAATAAAGGGCACCTATTTCATAAGAACCTACGAACCCCATTTTATCTCCTGTGCCAGGCTTGAAGACNACAAGAAACGGATGCTTTATAGAGCATTGTGATCTATATTTATATCCTCTATAACATTCTCTGTTCACATTTGCAAAAAAGGCTTAAATTGCTGCTAGCCATTCAATTATTTTTTCACATCCTCATGATACATTGCTTCTACTATTATAACTACAAGAGCGTTCAATTTTTCCCTTATAAATAAAAAAAAAGAAATGGATGGTTAAGAAAATTAAATTTTGTCAAAGGAATGGTTCTTCCAGAAAAGAAACAATGCTTGTTTGTACAGTGTCTGTCCTACACTACTCACACTTGTTGGGTATACGCAAATCTCAAAAAATAGAACTGGACAATAACTTTGGGCTACTACACAGGAAAATAATACAAATTTAGCAGAGTTACGTGCATAGTGTTGTACAAATCAAACTCTGCAGCACCGATATCCTAAGGACATTCTGGACACGACGAAAAATTAATGACTGACGACATATAGTGCCAAAATCTGGGACGCAGAATGGTCTACCATCTACCAAACATTTTATCTCTCCAATTGAAAAACTCATTTCTATAATTTTAATTACTTTTCATCACAAGAGTAGACTGTATTAGTCTTTAAAAATCAATCTTTTTAAGTCCTAATCCTAACTTTCTTCTTCAATAAAGGTCACCTATTTCATAAAAACCTACGAACCCTATTTTATCTCGTGTGTCAGGCTCAAAGACTCAACCTTATTATACGGCTTAGCAAGGGCTATTCAAAGAACTCCTGGAGATTTTGCCAAATTTATGAAACATTGGCGATCTTCAAGCCACAAATCGTTTGGAAGAGAGGCGATATGTTATGGGTTTTTGATTTTTACTTCTATTCTATTCTATTCTACATAGCCAACTTTGACGACGACTCAAAAACGTACTAAAATTACTATTTACCATACTACACTTCCAATTTCATCCTGTAACATTCTACTCAATTATTTTTAGGCATTTGCCTTGTAGATTCTTAAATTTTAATATGATTACTTGGTATTATTTTATTTTTAATTAGTATTTACTATTTCAGTCAAAATTAAAAATGTATGTCGGAAGATGACGCACACGCTGATACAAGGAAGACAGGAGATTAAATTTACAGGTTATGTATGAAAAATCAATCTTTTAAACTTTTATAATTATATATTGTATTATACAATATCAAAAATATTGCTTTTAAGGAAACATTGTGAACATACATACATCCAACAAGCGATTTACTAGAAAAAAGTTTAATAAGACAAAGATGTGTATTATAGTGAGTACAGAATTTGTTAAATTATAACCCTGTTACTTACTACTTACATTAGCAAACCGATTTAACAATATTGATAGCTAAAATATAATTTATTTAAAAAAATTCTAGTCACATTAACACGCCATCTTGCATATTAATTTCTCATTATTTAAAATTCACAAAATTTACAATGGGGTCATTGGTCAACTTCACTTTCATTACTTCTTGCATTATCACTTGCATCCCTTGCACTTGCACAATATCACTTGCACATGCATTAAATCACTTACGTTATCACTTTCAATGTGTTACTAGCGTTATTAAATGCACCTGCATTATTACATTCACTTGCACTATCACTTGTACTTGTAATTTTACATTATACATTTACATTATTGAACATTAATTCAAAGTTATTCATGCAGATTTAGTATGGCCACATAAATCTTTTAATAACATTCGTATAAAAAATTATAATGCCTCAATGTATATACACACAAACCAGTAAATACAGTTAACTATCAAATGGTATACTTTAAAAATAATTGAGAATACTCTTTACTACAAACTAAAGAGCGCTGGCTTGTTTGTATTCTTATATGCATTCAAACAATATCAAAATAATTTTATTAGTTTATTATTTTAACTTAGAAGATTATGGTTTTTTAGATTTGTTTATAGAATTTTGAGTGTTTATTTTATTGAAAAAGAACTATTTCCTATTGATTAAGGACATGTTTGTGTCCAGAGCATAATAAAAATGTAATTCAGACAAATTTACATCAAAATGAGGGGGTTATGGGGAAGTAGTTTCAAGGCCGATAATCGATTCACATAAAATCCAGAACTTTTCCACCCGCTCATTCTATTGCGGACTTCCACTTTATTATAGAAACTTTTTTTTATTTTTTTTTTATTACTTGTTACAAATGTGATGTACTTTGGTTGGGAATCATGAATGAAACATATCCGAGTTAAAGTTGCGGGCTATGCTCGCTGACCATACTTCGAGAAGTCATGTTCCCTCGGGCTCTTCCAAGATCATATATTACGAGAGTTGAAAAGTCCTTTAGTTCAGGCTTTGTCGACTAGGGGCTCTCACATGAATCTGTACACTCATAAAAATTGGGTTCAAGAGTAATAAAAAAAAGTGTTTTTTAATCTTAAGCAAGATAACTAATTGTTATTCTTATCTGTCATATTATTTTACAATTTCCATGTATAATTATATAATAATAAAGTGCAATAAAATATCTAAATATTAGCAGTTAAATAAATAAAAAATCTTACCTGTTACAAAATATACTTTTCTTCAGTATCTGCTTCATTATAAAAATTTTTGAAAATTAATTTCTACACCTCCTATCCTCATAAAATCATAATATAAATAATAATATAGTGTACTAGGAAAACCTTCAAATCATAGCCCAATTACAAGCATTAAACAGCTGGAATCGGACTGTAAAAATGAAATATAATTCCTTTTGACAGATAATGGGTCTTGTGATGCCTTGAAAATATTTTTCTATAAATTTCAGTTATCATGTTAAGAACAAGGATCTTAACTAAATTAGAGGTTGCTGAAACAGTTTTCAATTCGATAAATATAAATAAATACTGAGATTGGAATGTCCCTGTGTAATTATAGAAACAATATGATTGTGAAGATAAATATAATGGGAGTATTATCTATTAAGATAACTAGATAGCTGGTAGCTACAACCAATATTCTTAGAGTGTAACTTTTAGTTTAATACTCATGCTGTCGTTTGATCAAGTCTACAAAAAATTAGCTACCTCAAATGGACAGGTAAAAAACTTAGAACTTTTTAGAACTCAGTTCAACATTTTGACAACTTTTCAATAGTAGGTTAGTTATAAATCTGATTTATTTTAATAAATCCAGTCAAACTCTCTTAGTCACTTAAAATGTATAATTAGATGATTTATGTTTTGTACGTGAATTGTGTTATTCCTGACAAGCTAAGTACTTCTTTTAGTAGCAAAGTAGATATATTAAAATATTTATTAACACTGTTCTAGTTTTTCTTGAAGGTTTTAATAAAAATTAATCACTTTTGAAGTCATGTCATTTTTAAATTTAAATAAAGGCAAATATCACTTATTTTCTATCATCAAAGTTTATTCCTAATGATCTAATGGCTTGAAACATCGGCATTTAGTTTAGGGAATAAAATGTTAATATGACCAAAAAAGAGATTTCAAATAAAATTGGTTACATTTAGTAGTGAAGCTCATCTATTGTGCTTCTACAATGCTTATATCATATATTATTATTATCTATTATTTTTGAAAATTTGTAGCTCACTCTATATATTGACAAATAGAGAGGTTTTTTTGACTGAAGATATTATTATTAGATGTTTTTTGTTGGGGTTCGGTCAAGGTAGATCCAAAAAATAAATTTGAAAAATGTGTATTTTTTAAATTATCTGCCAACGTTTCGGCTTACATTGTAAGCCATCTTCAGGGCTATCATGAAGGCGAGAGGAGACGTCGCGTCACCAGAATCCCATTTTCATGATTGATGAGATTTAGTTTAGTTATAAATGTGATATCCTAGTAACACGACGTCCTCTCTCAACTTCATAATAGCCCTGAAGATGGCTTACAATGTAAGCCGAAACGTTGGCAGAAAACCTTTTAATAAAAAACAACCCTTTTTAAATTTGCATTTTTTTAGATCTACCTTGACCGAACCCCAACTAAAATCATCTAATAATAATGTATACGGTAAAAAAAAAAAAAAAAANTTAGTAGTGAAGCTCATCTATTGTGCTTCTACAATGCTTATATCATATATTATTATTATCTATTATTTTTGAAAATTTGTAGCGCACTCTATATATTGACAAATGGAGAGGTTTTTTTGACTGAAGATATTATTATTAGATGTTTTTTGTTGGGGTTCGGTCAAGGTAGATCAAAAAAATAAATTTGGAAAATGTGTATTTTTTAAATCATCTACCAACGTTTCGGCTTACATTGTAAGCCATCTTTAGGGCTATCATGAAGGCGAGAGGAGACGTCGCGTCACCAGAATCCCATTTTCATAACTGATGAAATTCAGTCTAGTCATGAATGAGGTATCCTGGTAACACGACGTCCCCTCTCAACTGCATAATAGCCCTGAAGATGGCTTACAATGTAAGCCGAAACGTTGGCAGAAAACCTTTTAATAAAAAACAACACTTTTTAAATTTGCATTTTTTTGGATCTACCTTGACCGAACCCCAACTAAAATCATCTAATAATAATGTCTACGGTTAAAAAAATTCTCCATTTGGACTTATAATCTATAAACTGACTTTCTTTTAAAGTTAATTTTTTTACAACCAATTGTAAGTAATAAATCGTTTGCTTACCGTAGAGAGACAGAAAAAAAATATCGCTCAAACAGGTTATCAATTTAATCGAGTTAGTAAGATTGTGGTGGAATTCGAAGAGTAAATGTAGTCAGGAGTAGGTTATGTTGGAACAGAAAATACACTGTGTACCAGACGTAAATCAATCGTTCCTCACTTATGGCTGGCTGTTTACCTCCTGCATACAAACAATGCTATCAACGAGAATTGCAATCCTTTCCCAAAAATACGAAGAGGTCATAATTTTGATTTTTCTAGTCGTACTCATATTTAAAACATAAATTTTGAAAGGGGGTTCTTATTTTGATGGAACGATATTTCACTCTGATTATTTGAATTTAATACATGAAGAATGAATTAAGTTAATGTTTTCTTGTGGCTTATTTAGAGTAAGAATAGTTTTTATTGAGTTTCATCCAAAACAATTTTCTTAATGAATCATTTATTTTAAATGAATAAATAAAACAAAGACTTTTATTAATAATACTAATTTAATGTTTTATCTTGCTTTCTGACAATACTAAATTCAATATTTGAATTCAGCAGTGGCCCCTGGAGATCCGTTCGTAATCCTGGCGCTGTGGGTTCAAATCCCTTCCCGGGCAAGCTTTTATCGATATATAAAGGCTTGTCTTGAGCCATAAACAATGTTATAAATAGGATGGCAACCTGTAGATAGCCTCTTCCTTCAAGATCCTAAGTGGTTGAAAGGGAGGCTAAAACTTGTTTAAAAAAAAAAAAAAGGGGTCCGTACAGAAAGGGAGCTATCTACTGAACGCCACCCTTTTCTAAACACCCTCGGTTACTCCTGCACAGGTCAAGATTTTATTTATCGATAAAAAGCTGCCATGGGCAGGATTTGAACCCAATGCGACAAGATTGCCCAAAGCCTCACATTCAAATTATTAGAAGTTCAATTGTTTATAATTCAATATTGTATCTTCTATCACGCAAGAGTATACTTTTTTCCCCCTTGTTATTATAATAGATATATTTGTAGAAAAATGAGAAAAATATTTTCGATATGGAGTGATATATTTTTATTTATTTACGGATTTAATTTACTTTATTATTGCATTCTGTCAACGTCTTCTGCAACGCAGATTGCTTTTCCTTAATCTGAAGAGAAAGAAATATAAGGAATGGCTAGCGATGTTGAATTTTGGATCAATATCTTAAAAGTTAGTACAGACAGACGATCGAAGAGAATATGTTATAAGAATAAGGCTGAGTGCAAAGAAATATTCGATATGCAAATACAATTTCAATAACAATACAGTATGATAACAAAAAAAAAAAAAAACTACTCTATGAAGTCAATTGTGGAGGAAGCTCACAATGTAAATAAAAAAATTTTTGAGCGTAAATCCCAAGGGAGATGTCTGGCTTTTAACTGTATTAGTGGAAGGCAGCGTATTTTGCTGGACATTTCCAGGAGAACGGAAGAACACTGGAAGAGAAGAGTGGATCCTTTGAATTTCCGCCATATTCGGTCCGTGGCACATTCGGTGGAGCGAAGATGTGGGTGCATTCGACGGGGAGTTGGGCTTAGAACAGTTCTCACAATCGATCTCTTTTAGGGTCGTATCGATTTCTTCGCATTACGTTTTTAGTGTAAAGGAGTCAGAGATATATCGCGCGCCTTGTAGCAAGTGACTTTCTATCTCTCTGTGCCTTAGCACCATCTACTTTCGAGCTTCTCTCGGTGCCTAATGTGTGGTGAGCTACCTTAATTTTGGCCTATGAGTGACGATACAATTGTGAATGCCCTAAAATAACCATATACCAATGCATATCGCATCAAGGAATACATAAGAAATATAGATATGGACAACTCAAGATGGTCTTATTCCTTCCTAAGCAATGGATATCAAACAAACCGTGTAGTCACTTAATGATATATAATAATCAGTGAGTTTATATATATATACACATAATAAGAACAAGTATAAGACAGAATACCTCTCTTCAATCCTTACTGATGAAGGGTGAGAATTCTCCCCGAAAATTTTACTCATATTAATTTTTTTCTTATTGTGGGTTCACTGCACTCTTTATCCCACCTGTTCTAATTTATTATATATATCGCAGCCGCAAATGTTTCATTTACTACATATATATGTACGCGTGTTCGTTCGAGTCTGTAGGTGTATATATGTAACGTGAGCAAAGACGCTGAACCCTTCTAGTTTGGTATTTAATCAATTACGTAGCACCAATGTTTTAAAGTTAGCAATAAATAATATATTGACTGTTTTTTTTTAATTTTTTTGATGGATTTCATCTAGAGAAATACAGCTTTTTAAGTATATTTATGATACAACAGTCGAAAATTTTTAAGAATCTTCACTAATCTTACATTAGAGATGCAAAAAANTGTGTGCGTGTGTGTGTGTGTGTGTATATATATATGTATGTGTGTGTGTGTGTGTGTGTGTGTGTGTGTGTGAGTGTGTGAGTGCACTTACGCTGTAAGAGTTTGAAAACCAAAACCACATTTAATATTTAAAAGCCAGGGTAGCTCATGGGATACGTTAGTGCGTCACAATTCTTGCGTTACATGTTCAACACCCCCTCCCTCCCTCCCCCATAACCAATTAATAAAAAGAAACCCAATGAAAGGAAAATCCTAGTATTTATAAATTTTTCCTTTTCAAGACATTATCGGAGAAGAAATAAATAAAACTGTGATAATTAAAAATAAAACGAGTGTGATAAATCATGAAAACATTGTTTTCCCAATAAATCAGTATTCATTTAGTAAAGATTCCTACTTATTGTTTGTAGATATTTTTAAATATAACTTTTAGCTATTGTGATAATTTTTATAAAAGTGTTTTAAACAAATCCGAGTTGAATTTTCTACTTATTACGCCTTGGATGTAAACGCGAGTCTTTACTATTACAAAAAGTCGTACAGTGTTAATGCCCTTCCATTTAGCGGAACAGAGTAATAGAGTGTGCCCATAAAACTCGACTCACTTTATTGTAGTAATGAATAAGTGAAAGAAGGGAGAACAGAGGGAAAAATAGAACATGGAGGGGGAGGGGGAGAAAAAACCCCAAAGAAAATGGACTCTGAAACACTAAGCCGAGTCGCCATTAATAACTAGTCTCCGCAGTCAGTGTCGTAAGAAATATGCCTCCCGTCGGCTCGAAGAATACAGAAGGCAACTCGAAGCGTCTTCGATGCGACAATTTTCCCCGTGTGATAAATGGCTCTCGGCTCCGATCGCCTCATTCTGTTTTCTTTTGAGATTTTTCCTCCCCTCTTTCTTTATGCCTGCCCTCTACCCGAATTTCCAATTTGATGATGCTTCTTCAGCAGTTCATCTATTACTTTACTCGTTCTGTCCGTATGTTTACGTATGTGTAAAACTTCAAAGCTGTTTCCTTCCTCTGTCTAAGCTAAAGTTTTAATGTTCTGAGTGGAAGATTTAGCCCATCTTCCTTTCCGTACAGTCTGCAGCAGTCCTTAGCGAACATTACATTTAATGTCTTCAGTGTAATCTATAGGGTCATAAGAAGCAGTTGTCAATGGCTGTCTTCCACGTCCTAATGACGAGGGAATTCGGCAATGCTCTTCCTATCAGACAGTGCCTGAGATTACGGACAATAATATGTTCGGCCCGAACTGCTGAAAGCGCTCGCCATTAGGACGCGGAAGACAGCTTCAAATATAAGTATTTTGTTCTTATCTTTACAATATAAATATAATTATCCGAATCGTAAGACGTGTTCACAAAAAAAACGAGGGAAAAGAAACCAGCAGGTCAAGTGAACATCAGACAGTACCGGAGAAAGTGGACAAGACAATGTTTCGACCTGAGCATGGCAGACCACTACCGTAATCGCTCGCCATGAAGATGCGGAAGACAGCCAATGACGACGGATTTATATAAATATTTTGATAAAATGTGTCATTATGTGTCAATATTTACTGAAGTGTATGCCCACCATTAATCAAACATAGAAAATAATGACAGACTTTTCTCTGCTCTACTACGTGTCTTCCGTATTTAATTTGAAATATTTCTACACAGAGTAGTTAAGTAGAACATGATACTAAGAAAAATGTAACAACATTATTTTTATAGGCTTTAAAAAAAAAATACAAAAAAATATTGCACAGCAAACCTGCCTTAACAACTCGAATTCCTAAGCATCCAAGAACCATAAATATTTTTTTTGTAATTTTCAGTGCCAGGTAAACCCTACTCTTTATGTTTTGACTTCCTAATAACTTAAATAAACAAATACAATAAATAAAGTCCGATAGAAATGAACGCTTTAAAGTAAGCGAATTACCTATAATATACTAAAGAGAATAAACTATTAAATGAATTTTGAAGCCCAAAAGAACAATAAAAGTAAAAGTCAATGTCTCTGAGGATAGAATTAGGCCAATATGGAGTGTTGATTTATTGTAATCTTATTTAATTTTTATGTATCAACATTATTATACGCCTTTTACATAAATGACAGAAAATCGAATTTCGCCACTTTTGTTCAATAATTTGCATCAGTACTTTAAAAACCACTAGGATATTAAAAAATAATTCAATTTGGACCTCTGTTACGCCTCCCACATATTCGATTCAACTAAAAACAAATGTAACATTATGTAAAAGGAAGCTCTAATTTAGAAATTAGTTTTATATTTTAAAAGTTAGGAGACTAAAACTAACGAATTGAAATTTCAAAATATCTTACTTAAGTTAGTTTACTTCAAAATATTGAAGTACATATGATGTAAAAACTAAATTTTACACCTATAATGCTTTAATAAATTATATCGTTAAACAATGATTCAGAGATTTTAAGATTTTAAAATCTGACCTCCTTCAGAACCCCTTTTTTCTTTCAAATTATTCGAATTTAACTTTCCAAGAAATACACTAAATTTATTTACTCCATGCAACCAACTGTGGCATCAGGGTAGCTCAGGGGATATTTTCGGGTCTGATGTAGGGGGTTCAAATCCAGCTCCTAGGCTTTGTAGATCAGAACAAGCTTCGTTCTAAAAAGATCAAGACAAGCTATTATTTTATTTAATAAATAAAGCTTGTCTTGAGCCATAGACGTTTAGAATGAGGTGACAACCTGTAGATAGCCTTTTCCTTCAAGATTAAAAAAAAAAAAAATAAATAAATAATATGTAACTAATTATTTGGGCTTATTAGGAAGAATCGTTGAAAATATCAACTAAATCTTTTAAAATATCTCACGCATCAAAGAATTATTATCGATTTACTACAACCATTAATTTTTTGTCTCATAATTTTAAATAATGACGTAATGTTTAACAATCTCCAAAATGGAATATTCATATAGTCTTTAATTGTTGGTTTCTCTTCAATTTTTGTTATCCAACTACTGTAAAGTAATAGAAAAATAAAAGCAATCTAGAAGCAACACGCACACACAGTTAAATACTTTGCAAAGTTTATCTTCTTTGTGATGTGTTTGTGTGTGTGCGTGCGCGCATGCGTCTCTATTATCTCCCAAGTAAAATCCTAGTGTACAACCCCCCCCCCCCTCCTCGTCTTGGAGAGTAACGCCCGAGGGAGAGGGAGAGACGAAATGACAAAGCTGCGTTTTGGAGACAACGCCCGTTGGCGAAGTCGTAAACCCACGTCGTAAAGGCAGGAAGAGAACTGTGGGACGGTAGGGGGGGGGGGGGTCCATGGGACATAAACTCCTGGACATCTTCCCCCACCCCCTACCCCTTTGCTTTAACAAGGGCCCACTGTTTTTACATAAGAAACAACTTTTTATAAGGAGAAGCCCTTTGATAATAAGAGATCCTCAGAGTTGTGGATATTTGTACAAAAATCCGGTGTGTCTACCACTCATCCTTCACAAATTTAACTATATTCAATTTTAAATAAGATTTCATATAACACTATTCAAAGGGAAAATTAATAAGTTGTGTAACTTCCTTTAATGTTCTCCTATAATTAATTTTTGCAAATTGTTCATAAAATTCTCAACTATATTGGTTGTGACGGTCAGTGCTGCAACTCCAAAATCATATCAGTAATGAGTTTCATGCTTTGTACTTGAAAAAAAATAGTTTTTAGCGACAGTATAAAATAGACAGAAGTGGCAAAATCTATGCAGATTTCTTACGTTTTATTAAAGAAAAATTATAAAATAAGATTTTGAACATATTATTTTCCTTAAACTTTCTTGTGACGGCATTTGCGGTATATGATCATTCTATTTCAAAAACATGAAATAATTCATTTTAGATGATATCAGATGAGACTGGAGGGAGGGTTCAGAGAATATAAAATTTATAATAGTAATGACTTGTTTAAAATTGTAATTACGGAAAAATTTATTGCATTTAATTTTTTTAATATTAATGTTTTTTAAATCATGAGAACAGATTACTCCGATTCCTTCTTGGGAGCTGAAGAAATAAAACTGATCTGTTAAGAAAAACATTTTTTATACAATAAATGTATGGGAATAGAATAAAAAACTACTACTACTACTTTTTTAGCCGGTACTCGAACCCATATCTTTTGTTGTGAAGGATATAATGTATAAGAATAATTTACATAAATATATAAATAAATAAATA
>KZ809557.1:61527-77348 GCA_000696205.2 Oncopeltus fasciatus
CCCTAAATCCCCCCAAAAAAGTAAAGATATTTGATTAGAATTAAAATAATAACAGTTACAACCTTATCGATCTTAAAATAACCAAATGAATTTTTTATTTCTGAAAGATTTCTCTCTCTTAGAAATGATTCCAGATACGGATTAGTGTTGATTTGGTCAGACCAAACAATATTGGGGGGGACTTGCGGCTTGTTAGACTTGGGAATTGGTAAGTTCCCTTGGCCAGATCTCTCCTAGAGCACAGTATCCTGGACTTAGCCTAACTTGCAGAACAAGGAACCAGTTACACTCCTAAGCGAAGCCATTGTCTGGTACACGCTCGAGGCTAAACTAGACTTTCCAGAATTCGCCTCCACTTTGCCGAAAAACGTATAGTCTTGCTTCTTACCCCAAAATCAGTGCTGTCCAGTCAAGATTATATTAGCTGATTTTTCTAAAGAATGTCAAGTAATTAATTTCGGTTCCAAAACACAACAGTAATCCCCATTAAACCTCAAATCAAATTATTTTTAATAAACCGCCCGTCTGTGTGCCTCTGTAACGATATTGTACTTAAACTAATGATGTAAAGATATAAAATCCTTGAAAGCATTGGAAAACTATCAAGCAGAAGTAACAAATGAAAAATTAGCAAAATTTTTAACACTAATCATTTTAATACAATAAGTTTAAAATATTATTTATTCAAGATATATATATATTTTTTNTTACTAAAATATTAATATTTTAACATTTACTTGCTAAATATAAAACTATTGGCTCAACAGTTCATTATGCCCTATTACTTTGAATTCGATAGTGAACTATACACAGTGTTATTGATAAACTTGAGAATAGTTACCATAAACAATAATAGTCTCCATTCTATTATCAGAAATTTCTAAGTAGTCCTTTAATTGTAAAATAAAGCTCTCTTAAAATTAATGATAAAAATAATACAAAAATAATCTTGAACAAGAAATACATAATAAAACCTTAAATCATAAGGGCAAAAAATTGAAAAAACAGGTAGTTGCGATATTGGAGTGTTTACGTAAACTTGAAAGCAAATAGGCATATAGTTAGTGAGCTTACAGGAAGCCAGCGATACACAAAGATAAAATTTTACCGTTTTTTTCTAGAGCACAGACATTTCTTTTGCTCGTACAAAGGGAGGCTACATCTCGCTGGGTTATCAAAATATGGTAAACAATTGCCCACTCTTGCATAGAAGTTAATGCAGCAAAGTACATGCGTTGTGCATTTATTATAATATCGTGTATCGGGAAACACACACACACACATACATATTTATATGTTGTATCTTCTAGCGAGACATGCAAGTTATCTTAGTATCTTAGAAGTTTTTTCTTTTAGGGGGAGGGGGGGGGGGGTTTGATCAAGGTTGATCCAATAAAAAATGTGGATTTTTTTAAATAAATTAACCGCTGATGATTCATTGAAAGTGATATTCAAGGCTATTCATGACTGAACATGTTCAGTTTCGGAATTTTTTGAAAAGGTTAAAAAAAGTTTTCCCTTATGATCTTTTCTGTCTTTAGATTTTAAAATTTTCATATTTTAAAAATAGTTAGACTATTCCATAAGATTTACCTTCCTTGCATATAAAACTCAAATAAATATAATCTCATAAAATGAATGAATAGGGCCTGTTGGGCAATAGGTAGCCTAATAAAACCCAACTCTTTTTGCTGTTCAGATAATTTAAGAAAATGTATAGTTATTCTTCTAAGGATTCAAGATGGCTGCCAATAATGAAGCCGATATACTTATCCCCATTGATCGGCCTTCCCACGCGAAAAATGTTTCCCCAAGAAAGGGTCTGTTGGTCGCCAAAGGGAGGGGGGGGGGTCTTTCCCTCCCTTGAGCGAAAATCCGTATAGCTATAAAAATTAAGGGTTTATATTGGATTATATGATCGGGATTAGGCTAATGAGTTTACAAATAAAACATTTTACTTACGCTTCTGCCTGAAGTTAAGGCCTTCTTCAGGGCATAGGGGTAACAACTAAGGGAGAGAGTCACGTACTACTTGTGTGTTAACTCAAAACTTTTTTAGTGAGTTCAGATAGAAACTTCAACTTGTCTTGCTAGAAAAATATGGTTCGATTTATTTTTTATAAGTTAAGATATTGAATAAACATACATTTTTAATGACAATTATTGCCTCATGTTGGTAATTAACGAAATCCTTAAGTATATAACACTTATCATTACAATAAAGGTAATCTCAGGAATAAAAAAATTGCAAGCAAACAATTTGAAGAGATAAGCGTTTTAGTAAAATCTACTACTTTACTGCACTCAATCCCATTCTCCGAGCCACTCGTGTCTTTTTTGAAGGAAATATATAAAACTTACGTCTCACATGAATATAGATAACAGTATATGACTTAGAGTAAGATCAATAAGGCTGGCTACAGACTGTCAGGGAAGAAATAGAGATAGGAGCGCTTGATCTTTGACAATATTTTCTTCAGTAAGAGTACTTCTTAAATATAAAAATTGAAAAAAAAATATATTATACATCTATTACGGTACGTAAAATTTTTTGTAACGTTAATAAGAATGAATACATCACTATTTTAAATATGGGTATCCTTCTTGCCCCCCAAACTATTCTTATCCAACTTTTACAATATTAGTTTTACAACTATAAGCTCATTGACCGACTCCCCGACCACTAAATCAAAAGCCACCTAATATCCTATGTTTGGGGTTAATATTTGTTAAAATATATATTGGTCAATATATTTTCCAACATTGTATAATATAGACAAAAATTTATTAAAGTTTCCATTTGAAATTTTTGAAGAATTGGTTATGGCTTGTCACCCATGAAGAGTTGGGGATGTCAGCCAGAGTCGTCTTAGGGATCTTGTTACCCTGGCCCAACTGAGTCTAGGCCTACACTCCTTCCTAAGTCAGGTTGTGACAGCCCCGATATCAGTTAGATTTCGTCCAAAGAGTATTCATAGGTTTTGCAAGGTCCAGCTCCCTCCACACTTAAAGCTAAGTTTATAATGAATGAACCGTTCGCGATCAACTCATTAGACAAAATGAAATAAATAAATACATAACTAATATTAGGAGGTAAATTATATTTTAGATAAGGCATGGGATCTACAAATTTGATACTAATTTGACACAAAGTCCTAGATCTCTTAGGCCTTTGACAACCTCGAATCAATTTCTTTGACTTATAAGTCAGGGGCATTGATTAAACACCCACTCATAGAGGAACCATCCCACTCGGTGGAGTCACGTGACGGGGTGCGATTAGCCAATAGACACGCTTCTAACAATGAGGCAGATAATTTTTCACGCAAACGCCCCGTTAGCAACACATTAAATCCACAACAAGGGGGCTCACTCAAAGCGATCACTTTGCCAGCGTTCGGGGCTGGTTAGTGTTATTGTTAGCGATAAACGGCTAATTTTTGTTTAGCTCTCAAATCCCTATTTTCCCCCCCGAGGATTTGCATAATAGCTCTTAGATGAACTCCATTTGTCTTTCTATATTCACTGCCTATCCAATAGGTAATAGAAACTATTTAAAACTTCTTTTCAGCAAGGCGATAACCGTTATGGACACGAAGTCACTCAGTTGGCAGTAAATTCAAACTAAAAATGCACACAAATTCTATTTAAAATTAAAACTATGGTTTGACTAAACTATAACTATAAACTATAAATAGCTTAAATATAAATTATTCTAAAGTAATTGACCGCCGTCTAACAATATAATGTAAAATATTTTTATATTATAAATANCTGGTCGGGAAATCCCGCTTGACCTTTCTCGACCTCACAAGATCGTCACTCACTGGCTGGCGAACAAACTTGATAACAGGAGGTCGAGGGTCGTCATGTCTTGGCCTGTTTCTCATCACCTTGTCAAAGTCCTCTGGAGTAAGCTTCAGACCGAGGCCAGCCCCCATACTCATCATCAGGGCCTCGCCCGACTCATTAGAACGCGCATGTATCCCTCACACTTCCACGGATCTACATTTCAGCTCTTGTTCCTCTCTATTCATCCCACCCCCTTAGAGTAGATTTCCCTAACAGAAAAAAAACAGCTATTCACGTTTTTAGAATGAAGCGAATTTCAAAATGGGTCTTTACTAATTCTATTGAGGTGCTATAAGTATGGTCTGTTATAATTTACACACAAACACACACACACATATATATATGTACATATATAATGAGAACAGGTGGGGGAAAGAGTGTAGTAAACACACAAATATAAAAAAATTACAATGAGTAAAACTTTCGGGGAGACATCTTGCCCTTCGTCTATGAAAAATGAAAAAATATGTATAACATTTAGCTTCAGGAATTTTTAAATAACCAAATTTGGTATTTAGGCTGATTTTGCAAACCGTGAGATAAGCCAGTAAATGTCAGGGGGAATGATATAACTAAATTTATGATATAATATCTCCCCTATTAGTTACGAATAAATTATTAGAACAAAAATTGGNCTTTACTAATTCTATTGAGGTGCTATAAGTATGGTCTGTTATAATTTACACACAAACACACACACACATATATATATGTACATATATAATGAGAATTGGGGGAATATATAATGAACAGGTGGGGGAAAGAGTGTAGTAAACACACAAATATAAAAAAATTACAATGAGTAAAACTTTCGGGGAGACATCTTGCCCTTCGTCAATGAAAAATGAAAAAATATGTATACCATTTAGCTTCAGGAATTTTTAAATAACCAAATTTGGTATTTAGGCTGATTTTGCAAACCGTGAGATAAGCCAGTAAATGTCAGGGGGAATGATATAACTAAATTTATGATATAATATCTCCCCTATTAGTTACGAATAAATTATTAGAACAAAAATTGGTGTAAAATGTTTTTATTTCATGAAGTTTGTATTCAATAAAATGAAAAAAAAAATTTAAGAGTGCAATATTTAATGTTAGGCGGGGACCATTATTTTATAATATGAAACCATATTCAATATTTAGGCTTCTTATTGCAAGACTCGAAAATTATACATTTTTGTTTTAAATCAAATGTAGGTAGTAAGATAATGACATTGGGTGGAGAAGGGAGGTACTTAGAGGAAGACCTAAATCTGTAATCGTAATATCTTTTTTATTTTTTGAGTTAAGAAAAATTTGTATAAAATTTATTTTTCTAATGTTTGTAATTCATAAAAGTTTTACAATAAACGCATATTTTTTTAAAATGTAGGATAGACTAGAAAGTATGGATATCGGGCGGAAATCATTGAGCGAAGAAGGAGTAAGGATTTTACTTAGAGGCTTAACAATGACTGTTTTCCATTAAAAATTATAGACGTGGACGAGTATTGGATGGATGACTGGCAAGCATAATTTTATGAATTGGGAGACCATCGTGTCCTACTGCCTTCGTTTGGATTTTCATAATGGTTTCTAATATGCAAGAGGAAATAATATAAGATAAATCAAAGTTTTTATGATGGAAGGTTACTGATGGATGGGCCATTAGGTATGGGTAATTGATATAGCAAAGGTGAGGAAGAGGATGAAGAAAAATGAGTATTGAATTCGTCTGGGGTTGCAGGGTAAACGGTTGATCCGATAGACGTGCACAGAGAAAGACGACGAAGCAAGTCCCATTTAGATTTAGAATCTGAAGCAGAGGAAAAAGCAACATGAAAATTCGTACTCTTTGCTTTCCTTATTGCTGATTGAGCCTGATTCCGGAGCTTGTGGTGCAAGTCATCTGGGTGCCTCCTGCGNAAATGTAGGTAGTAAGATAATGACATTGGGTGGAGAAGGGAGGTACTTAGAGGAAGACCTAAATCTGTAATCGTAATATCTTTTGAGTTAAGAAAAATTTGTATAAAATTTATTTTTCTAATGTTTGTAATTCATAAAAGTTTTACAATAAACGCATATTTTTTAAAATGTAGGATAGACTAGAAAGTATGGATATCGGGCGGAAATCATTGAGCGAAGAAGGAGTAAGGATTTTACTGAGGCTAAACAATGGCTGTTTTCCATGCTTTAGGGAAGACTGAATTTTGTAATTAAAAATTATAGACGTGGACGAGTACTGGAAGGATGACTGGCAAGCATAATTTTATAAAATGAATTGGGAGACCATCGTGTCCTACTGCTTTCGTTTGGATTTTCATAGTGGTTTCTAATACGTCAGAGGAGGTAATATAAGAGAAATAAAAGTTTTTATGATGGAAGGTTACTGATGGATGGGCCATTAGGTATGGGTAATTGATATAGCAAAGGTGAGGAAGAGGATGAAGCAAAATGAGTATTTAATTCGTCTGGGGTTGCAGGGTAAACAGTTGAACCGGTAGACGTGCACAGAGAAAGACGACGAAGCAAGTCCCATTTAGATTTAGAATCTGAAGCAGAGGAAAAAGCAACATGAAAATTCGTACTCTTTGCTTTCCTTATTGCTGATTGAGCCTGATTCCGGAGCTTGTGGTGCAAGTCATCTGGGTGCCTCCTGCGACGAGCGCGCCTTCTGGCAACCTCTCGACGCCTTTTGAGCTCGTGAATCTCTTCCCTCATCCACGGAGCGGGTGGGCGACGTAAGATATAATAGGAACATGTTTATTGAGAATGGTGAAAGATTTTCGTGAGGAAATTGACCATGGTATCAGTGGAAGTCCCTAAAAACACTGGATCCGAATCTACTGCTTCCAGATCGTCCTGAATGGTCTCAAATGTAAAATGCTCCGTTTTCGAAAGGATACATGTTTCGAAGTGAATATTGAGGTTGTTAAGTTATAGGACAGCTGAATCATATATGATTGGATAGGAAGCTTGAAGGGTATTGGGATGAAGAAATAAGATTTTCAGAGGAATCAATGGCAAAAATGTCCAGCCAAGTGTTGGAGAATTGCGAGTGATGTGTAGGGGATAAAGGAACAGTGAATAAGTTAAGGAAAAAAAAAACAAATTCTCGAAATATATCTTGTCTGAGAAGTTTGAAAGGAAATTGGAATTAAAATCGCCACAAATAATGATGTTTGAGATGAAGGGAACATTATTTTGCCATGAAGACTCAAAGGAAAAGTCTGAGGGGGCTTGGGGAGGGCGATAAACCACCACGTACAGGATATGTTGAGAATCAATACAAATATCTCTAAAAAGGTATTCAATATGGGGATTAATTGAGGCGAGGGAGCATTCAAGGATCCGAGCTCGCATACTCTCATAAACATAAAGGCCAACGCCTCCACCCATGCGATCCTCTCGATCATGACGCAGAAACGAGTAGTTGGGAAGGCTTATTACTGAGGAAGGGATATCGGGTTTTAGCCAGGTTTCTGACACAGCTATTATGTGGTAAAAGTTATCAATGAACTGTTCCTGAACTCATCAAAGTGTGCAGGAAGGGACTGGGCGCTAACATGACACGTTATTAGGACACTAATCATGTAAGGAAATACGATAGAGTAGAATTTAAAAGTGAGTTAAAGAAAAAATTTACAAAATACATCACAAATAATTAAAATATAAATTTAAAGAAAAATAATCCATATAGTAAAGAAAGAGAGTGCACAATGGTTGAAAGGTCCTCCCGGGCCTGCCTGTGGGAGAGCAAAGGTCACAAAGTCGAAGGCGTCATCCGAAGATGTCAAGATCCTCAGGGACGTTGACTATAACGACTGGACAGTCGTCATCTCTTCGACAGCGGACTCTTCCTCCTCCGAACCAGACATACTTCAATTTTCCTGCCGCTCTCATTTGCCTGGCAAGGTAGTAGAGACGCTTGTTCATGCTACTCATTTCCTCGCTTACGTAAACAGCGTGGCTCTCATTTTCTTCCCAGCCTATGTGCCTGGTCGAGAAATCCCGCTTGACCTTTCTCGGCCTCACAAAATCGTCTCTCACTGGCTGGCGAACAAACTTGGCAATGATAACAGGAGGTCGAGGGTCGTCGTGTCTTGGCCTGTTTCTCACCCCCTTGTCAAAGTCCTCTGGAGCAAGCTTAAGGCCGAGGCCAGCCCCCATACTCATCATCAGGGCCTCGGGCGACTCACCACTACGTACACGAATCCGTCGCACTTCCACGGATCTACATTTCAGCTCTTGTTCCTCTCTATTCATCCCCACCTCTAACTCCGTTATCCTGTTCCTCAAAGCTTTGTTTTCCTCATTCAGCTTTGAAAGTGCTCACTCTGGGCCTCTATGCGTTCCTAGATTTTTATTAGGCGACTTAAGTGGTCAGTACTACTCGACACTTGAGCTTCCAAAGAAAGTTTTATCTCATCGATATCGCTCTTATATGTATCGAAAGTAGACTTTATTCCAGAAATTACACTTTCGAGGCGCTTGAGGACCTCGAGTATGGCTGTAGTGTGGGGGTCGCTTGTTAGCGTGGTACTCTGTTTCACAGGACTAGCGGGCCTCTCACCTAGAGGTACAGCCTTCCTGGCTTTCTCACACTTGGTTCAAAACCAGCTCTTCCTCAGTAATTTCCAATTATCTGCGTCTGATTCCTCAAAGTCGCAGCATCGCCCATGATACAGTGTCTTGCACCCTAAACATGCTAGAGAAAATTTGTCCTCGCGACCAATAGTATTTTTGCAAATCGGGCACTGCGGCATGATTATGACAGATGTGACAAGCGAATGTAAATATAAATGCATATAAAAGGGCATATGAAGATAGTGAGGTAGCGGAAGATAAGCTCATACCTGAGGGCTTATCAGGCAGAACTTATCAGTACAGTATATTTAAATAATCTGAACGGTTATTATCACTACCAATAAATATATAGAACTATCACACCTTTTATTATCCGTCTTCATTGGTTTCTACAAACCAACTTCTGTTGGCGAGCGCTTTAGGACATTGTCCATCCTCGTGGCCGAAAGACACTAACGGTGAACACATGTATTCGGCCACGAGAATGGACAATGTCCGAAAGCGCTCGCCAACAGAAGATGGTTTGCAGAAACCAATGAAGACGGAGAATAGAAGGTAAGATAGTACAGTATATTTCCTTAACAGTGCAATTTCTTCGGGGAGAGTACACTATTTAATCTCACAGAATACACTAATGTCAAAAAATAGGTGACTGGGATATTTCGTAAAAATAGTTAACCACTCTTATAGAAAAAAACAACAGAAAAATGTGAATTTATACCACTTGAAACACATAAAAATGTGGAGCCGATGTGAACTCGCTGATGTCTCAAACCAGGATTCTTGGCTAAAGGGCAGAGTTGGACACATAATATGGAGCGATAATCGCCTATTAAGGAAGAAATTTACGAATGTAACTAAGATGGGTGTGCGCTTTTTCCACTATACCTTCCCTGCCAGACTAAAGCAAACTTCAGTGAATAAAGCATTTAAACTCATTGCTTTCTCCGGCTGGCAATTCAAAAATTTATTTAAAAATTTCGGTCTTTTTTTTTTTTTAATGGCGTGTCAACCTTTGGTCATTTACGCCTGGGAGATATTATTAGAAGCGGCAAGATAATTTCAAGATAAAGATATCGGTCTTTAAAGGACCATAGGGGATTACACAGTTCTAGATATCTGAAGGTATATTCTTTGTTACACTCTTTCATGGTGTTTGTATTTGTATCGTATTGATAAGCGTTTCTAATGTGACGGATCTGGTGAAACCGAAAGCGATTAAGAACACCACTCATATATGTTTAGTAATATTTGACTTTTATTTTAAAGCTTTATTTAAATATCATGAATAATTCAAATGTTGTGTTATGAATAATAAAATAATAATTTGGTTTAAACAATACAATTATGATTGATTAGTCCTAAATAAAATTCACTCACTTATGCATCAGAACTCAATTAAGTAAGTACAGCTAAAAGCAGTAAATAAATAAACAAAAAAAAAAGAAGAAATAAATACAAAAAAAAAGGAGATAACTTGTTTAATGTGTATGCCCTACAAAGAGGTAAGTGAAGTGAAATAAAATATTTTTGTACACAAGTTTTAACAAGTAGTAAAAAAAAAAGGTGGATAAAACGCGAGGGTAAACACTGCTTGAAGTGGTGGAGTTTTGTGGAAAGAAAATGTCTACACACATCGCCTCAGGTATGGCGTCATCTGTTTGAACTTTCCACTCATAAATTTACTTTTGGTAACTTCGTCGTGTGAAAAACTTGAGGGATACAAAAAAAAAAAAAAGAAAAAAAGTGAACCCATTTTGTAATTTTCACGTGATAATATCTTCCGTCGGAAGGTGAGGAATTCCACCGATATGCGGCAGTAAGGAATATGATTAATCTCGTGGATCATGTAAAGGGAGAGTAAGAGAAATTGAGAAAGGGGAGAATTAAGAAGATCGAGAGAGTGGAAGAAATAGAGGAGAGAATGAGGATGATTGAGAAAGTGGTTGGATATTTTGAGATAAGTAAGTAAGTATTTGTGATTTTAATAGGAATAAAAGTAGTAATTTTAATTAAAAATAAAAGAGAAAATATGAAAAATATATGTATGAATAGAAGGAGGAAGGACATATATTTGGCATATATATTTATATGATTATATTGGACATATATTTGAGGGAATAACCTCCTGTGATGTTTTTTTTTTGGTTTTAAAGAAGTGTTAAGCTCTTTTTCAACTACTTAAGATAGGTTTCTCCTAAAGGTTACCACCCGATTCTAACAGAATCTTGGCTCAGGTCAATCGATATAAACTAGCCCAGGATGGAATTTCAACCAGCAACACCAGGATTGAGAGACTAGAGCAGACCCTGGTCCCCTAACCTGCTCTCTATACGCCATTTGTAGAATATACATAGAATATAAATGTTAGAAAATTACGCTTCATATCTACCTTGACTTTTAATTTTTTTTATATCACTAATAAAAATAACGATATTGACTATATTTGAATTTACTCTTCTTGTTAACTTAAAAACTGGGATAAGCTTGTACGTTTATTTACACTTGTTATTATCTCATGCTGAATGGTCTTTATTTATTTATTTTTTTTCAAGGGATACTTTCATGAAAAAAACATTTAAATTATGTCGTGATTCTTATTTCGTGATTATCATAGGAAAGAGAAACAATTTATGCGGTCTTTAACAAAATAATAATTTATTTAAGACGAGTACATTTTCTTCTCAAAATTCTTCTATTACCTTAAAGGAAAGATTTAAGGGGGAGATAATTTACATATAAAGTCAAATTTTACTTTTCGAGGTAAGTTATATGAGATAATAATAAATAAATTAATATATAAATACAGTTATGCAATAATTTTACAACATAAGCATAAAAAAGACATGGGGAAGAAAAGTTAATTCTCAAAAATTGGTTAATGCCTACTTGGAGTAGAGTGATTACTTATAGTAGAGGAATATAAATATCTTATAATCTTACTTTATAAATAAATATAAATGTTGTTCTTTAAGTCATTTTGGCATAGTTATCGCAAAAAAATCAGGCGTGATACTAACATCATAGCGAATCCGCTATATTAATAATTTCAATAGATTCTTTATCTTGATATCTTCACCGGTATAAATAGATAAATTATAGTCCATCCAAAAATATTTATAGTTAAAGCCACTCTAGCGTGCATAAACTTTAAAAAATGAGAAAGAGACCATATTTGGAGAAAAAGTTTATTGAGTTCGTTTATAGCTGAAATCGATTCATGGAGAGAGACCAAATTGTAAAATCATAGGTATATTCAATTCTGTAAGATATACATAAGAATACATTTATATAAAATAATATGTGTAAAATGTACAACATAAAAGTAAAGTCATCATAAAGTAAAAATAAAAAAAATAAAAAAAGTTGTCGATTTTCCCCAGTTAATGGAAATTATTTGTTTTTCTTTATCAAGTATTATAAAAGCCTAATTTTGTAATTCGTTATCGAATTTATGCACTCTTTTAATCATTTAAACTCGTCTCTCTAAAATATAACTTCATTAATCCATGGGATCCATTAAGTTATAATTAGAAGCTATTAGTTAGTACATTTTAAGGTTAAATATTTATAAAGACCTTCAATATAATTAATATTGTATTTATAATGGAATAAATTACTGATTCCTTTGTATTTCGTCAAAAATTTATTTTTCTTATGAAGCTCAACGCCTTTATGAGTTGCTACAAGACGTATTATCTTGAAAAGAACAATCAGAGAATCCATCTTCTCACATAGCTCCTGAAGAAGTCCAAAAAGCTTTGGGTGAAAAAAGAAATATTTGTGGAAGGTGAAAAAAAATCAGTTTTAAGCTGATATTTACGTGATTATTAAATATAATCTTCAGAGATGAGAATTCTGGAGGGTCAGATTTTCCATGAAATTTTGGAAATGCGAAGTTTGAATAGCCCTTCTGACCCCATTGTTCATACGGCGAGGCAGTAAATGATGATTGTGCATCAATGATGAATTGTCCAGCAGAAGTAAATGATATCCACTTTACTTCCATCCTGCGAGAACATTCTCTCTCTCACTCTCTCCCCTCAGACTTCCACCCCTAGCTACCCTCCCCATACACACACACACAATTCGAAGGAAACAATACGGAGGGTTCTAGGGCCCTAGGGCGCGCCACAAATCACGAAATATAGCATCTCCCTATAGTGGTTTATGTTCGCATTTATCTCGCACGGCTGGGCGACCACCGCCCTCTCCGTAAGCTGCCTTTCTGGGAGAGCCGGTGGTATTTATTTCTCAAGCAGATGTGAACCGTTCCAAAATCAATCAGTGCAGCGCTGTAAAAAAAAAAGTCATAAGCTAAAATTTGTTGTCTTCGAAATTAATCCATATAATTTTTTTTAGCAAATTCGTAAATGCGACTATATTGGAAAAACAAAAAGAACTAAAATGAAACATAAAAATTATTTTAATCATAAAATTTGTTTCATTTTTATATTATCTCTCCATCCACATTCAAATTGAATGTTTTAATCTCCCCCCCCCTCCCCCATATTTCACAAATCAGATCATTTTCAACCAAGTTATTTCAATATTACTTAATAGAATCATAATTTTCTTATTGAGTGCTTATAAATAAATTGGTAATATCTCTCTGCGTAGAAATGCTGGCTCCAATAGATTTCTTAAAAATTAGGAAAACCGCCATTTTCGTTAGAGTAGACGGGGAGGATTGTAGGGGTTGGAGTTGGATACGTAATAAGGAGCATTAGCCATTATTCTTAGGGTTTTGGATTGAAAGGACTGGATTCCTTGGGTGTTACGTTTGTTGGTATATGACTAATGATATAGGCAGGACGGTAGTGACCATGTAAGAGATAGAGGGAGAGATAGGGAGAGAGTTAAGAGATAGCTAGATGAGTGTTGAAAGCATCTCTCCTGTGGGAGAAAGTTAAGCCCCCCCCCCCCACCCCGGAGGAAGTACTAACCCCAGAAAGCAACCCCTACACACCTCCAGAGAGCCACCCCTCGCAGCCCCCGTATTACGGCTCCTCTGACGTAATGAGCCCAGAGAGATATTGTTATTGTCCTGCCCAGTTTCTGTAGCCCTTTGTGAGCAGGAGGCCTCCTTCTCCTCCCAGATGCCGAGGTTCCCTTTCGTTTGTTCTTCCCGTGGATAATGACCGCCGCCGTCCTTTGCTTTTATTGCACTTCCATCGCTAACTGGCGTCGAAGCTTTTGTTTCATTATTTATTTTCAGCTTACTTTCTTTAGACTTCATGTTTATTTAAATAAGATTATATTTAACCCAAACGAAGAATGTATGTGCTCCAGAATCAGAATTATTTTTCTGAAGTTATGATGCACTATACACACCACTGAAAAAAAAAAAAAGGACCTCCAAGGGTAGTAGTATAGTAGATCACAATGGAGGGCAATCAACTTCTAGGTTATTACGCCCTATAAATACCCTTTAATATATCTACTATAAATTAGTTAATAAAAGACAGGAATCAGGATTATTTCGACTACTATAACAACCTCAATTAATGGATTAATTGATAAATTAATGGATTAATTGATAACATTTAAAAAAAAAATATTATTGTATATATTTTTCTACAACAATCCATTAAATAATAGCTAATAATAATTTACCAAATAACTCCCAGCAATCTGCTATAACATTTTGTTAACATATTATGTTATAAACAATAACAATTACAATATGGTTGTGTAACATAAAAGCAAAGTGATAACTAAACTTAATGGTAACAGATTATTAAACTTAATAAACACATTAATGGTAACACATTAATAAACTTAATGGTAACTAAACCATATTCTGACACACACATTCTCAGACACACATGCGCGAGCGCGCACACACGCTCATATACACAACCACATAAGCACAATAAAAACCTCCAAGGGTTTTAGCAGACTTCGAAGTTACGATACTTTTTCAGGAATTAAATTAACTAAATTAAGTGAAAAGTTATTCACTTTTAACAGTGTGATTGAAAATGATAGGTTACTTATGACAGCTTAACATAAATTGTCGCAAGGTAAATTTTAGTTTAGATGATTTTAGTTGGGGTTCGGTCAAGGTAGATAAAAAAAAAATACAAATTTAAAAAAAGTGCATATTTTGTAATAGACATCATCAGTGCTGCCTATCAAGAAGACGAGAGAGGACGTCCTGTCCCTAAGTTCACATTTCCATGACTCAGGAAGTAATCTCTCGTCTTCATGATAGGCAGACATGAAGATGGCTTACAATGTAAGCCGAAACGATGGCAGATACTCTTTAAAAAAATACACTTTTAAAAAAAAAATTTTTTTTTTGGATCTACCTTGACCGAACCCCATCTAATAATAACATCTGCGGTCAAAAAACTCTCCTTTTGAACTAAAATTCTTTCTTACTCATACAATGTATCATAGAAATGAAGAGCACATTTTAATATTTCAAGCCATTCTTGNTCTCGTCTTCATGATAGGCAGACATGAAGATGGCTTACAATGTAAGCCGAAACGTTGGCAGATAATCTTTTTAAAAAAAATAATACACTTTTTTTTAAATTTGTATTTTTTTTTTTATCTACCTAGACCGAACCCCAACTAAAATCATCTAATAATGGTAAATTATAGCTTCTCATAAATTCTTACATCTTCATTTTTCTCAAGTATCATTCATGAAAACACCAATCATAGCTACATTCCTTCGCAAAATATCATAATCGATGAATCTTCCTCAGACTTCATCGGATTCTTCTTTTCCTTCCAACGATTGATGAGATACAGATTGAAAAGGGCGGAAAAGAGAATAAATCCCTTCATGACTCCTTTCTATAATGTTTAAATATAAAGGATAAAAATCTATAAAAGTCCTTTCATCCCCTTCTACACTAATATAACAATAGCATCTGCCTATCGAATATATTCTCGAATAATTATTTTACTGGTGGGAAACGAGTTATTCTATGTATAATAAATGTTAAGGCAGCTAGAATTAGCTAGAATGGTAGGAATAATAGGTATATAGGTAGCTAGATTGTTAAAGAAGCAGAATACATTTATTTTGCATTCCTTTTGCAAAAGAAATGTCCATAGTGATCAGGTAAATTTTTATATGCCCGTGTGCGGACATCTAAATTTTGGTGTTTGTAAACATCAAAACAGGTCACCTTTAATAAGAAATTTTTTGACCACCAATGTCCATTGAAGAAAATGAACAGTATATGTGCACATGAAAAAAAAAAATTATCAGAACTCAACAAACAAAGCCGATAAAAATGACAGTAAATGTTATAAAAGTTGTTTAATATTTCTATATCATCGGATTTGTTGAAAAATTCATAAATGAAAATACTTATAAATGTTGACAAATACACACACACACACACACACACACACACACACACATATATATATATATA